>CANXYC011365963.1:0-17413 GCA_948193065.1 Aleurites moluccanus
ACACAAACATTATCTAAAAAAAACACAAAAATTTTATATATATAAAAAAAAATTTTTTATTTAATAAAACAATATATTTATATATATATATATATATATATATATATATATATATATATATATATATATATATATTCTAATTTTTTTTCCTATTCTTATATAGTGGAAGGTTTGGAGAGATGCTGATTTTTGCCACGTTCATCGGTTATTAAGCTCTTAAAATGACATCTTAATTTATTTCTTAAATTTCTGAGTGGTCAAATTTATTTAGGTTAGTGCCAACCGCCAACCAGATAGCACAAACGAAAATTATTCTTATATTCAATATTATATGGGGACACCTTTTAAATAAAAAAAAAAAAATCATTTCTTAATATTATCAGAAACATGCCTTTAGCCACAGAAATTTCTCGCCAAATCCATTTATAATGAGTGGACATTAGCCTACGATTAGGGTCTTTATTATAGACACTTAAAATAATCATTGTCTTAGTGCAAATTGGAAGCTATAACATACAAGTGTTAATATATGCTTAATGAATATTTTGGTATTTGTTTGATTACAAATTGTGCAATTAATGTTATAATGTTTGTGATGCGTGCAATCCACTATATGCTCAATAATGCCAATTAATTAATTAATTGTGTGTTTGTGTTGGGAGAAAAAGCAGGAAGAAAAGGAAAGAAAGATTTTTCTTTAATAGCTTTCTTTAAGATGAAATATGTTCTTTGGATGGTTAGTATAGTATTTTAGTAGAGTGATGGGTTTGACAACATATATGGAATATGCTCTTGCACAACATTTATTTAGTTTTATTTTATATATAGAAATTTTAAAAGGAGGAGATTTTTAAATTTGAATATCTAATCTTTTATATTATAAAATATATATTCGATCTTGTCTAACATCTAAGAAGTAATTTTTGAATATACAAGTCGAGCATAGAAAATATGTATACATTCAGAAATTAGAATTACCTCTTAGATGTTGATCCTTAAACTCGTCTGAAAAGAGAATGTAATATTTGTTAAAAATTATCAGACGTTACTTTTGGTCAATTAAATAAAAAAAAAAAAAAATATTTACATTTAATTATTGAAAATCTAATTAAACTTGTTTATACATAGGGCTGCAATCGAGTTGAGTTGAGCTGAATTTTAGCTTGCTCATGTTCGATTCGATTTTTTTTTTTTTCTGACTTTGAGCTTTAAATCGAGTAAAAAATCATATTTAAACTCAGCTCATTTAATTATTAAATGAGTTCGAGTCCAGCTCGAGAGGCTCATCAAAAGTTTATTTATAATTGAACTCGATTCGTTGATAAATTATAATTGAGCTGGACTTGAGTTTAAACTCGATTCATTTTAAAACTCGTTTATAGCTAAATATTCATTTATAATAAAATAACTATAGTAAAAAAATACTTAAAATTAACATAGCATCTAATTAATAAAAAATAATAATTATAAAATGAAGAGTTTAAACTCGATTCATTTTAAAACTCGTTTATAGCTAAATATTTATTTATAATAAAATAACTATAGTAAAAAAATACTTAAAATTAACATAGCATCTAATTAATAAAAAATAATAATTATAAAATGAAATATTACATGTATCTTAAAAATGTTAATTAATAAAAAAAATATATTCTTTAAAATTAGAATATTATATTATATAATACTTATAAAATCTTAATCTAAAACTCTATTAATATTATAGAAATATAATTATAATTATATAATACTTATTTAAAAGTTACATAACTTTCTAAAAATATAACATAATATTGATTTTGAGAAAAAGAATAATTATATTACATCTTCAAACTATTTACCTATATATTTTATTTATTTATGTAACCTAATTATTTCAACAATTAAAATGTATATAACATATGGATTAAGTGAATAAACATTATATTCTATTGTTAAGAAAATATAATAATAATTTTTCTAATAAAGAATAATTTTTATTAAAAATTGAAAAATAATTAAATATAAAATTTATTTCCCTTTTAAAAATATTTAAAGTGTATATATAAGAAAAAAATATATAAAAATATTTAGTCAAATTAAATTATTAAAAAAATTATAAGAATGTCAAAATATATTTATTGGAGTGTCAAAATTATTAGGCTAATAATAATAATAATAATAATCGAGCTGTTTTAACCTATTAAACGAGCTGATTACGTCGTTTATTCACAAATTTATAATCAAATTATTTACGAGTTTAATCGAGCTGAACTTTATTTTGCTTAAACTCGATTTATTTATTTATCGAGTCATGAAATAAGACTCAAGTTTGACTAATTTATAAAATAAATTGAATGTAAACTAATTTTTATTAAATTGAATATCAAACTGCTCTCGAATAACTCAGGCTCATATCCACGTCTATTTACACAGGATGTCAAAGTACACATAGCTTGGTTTTAAAGAAGAGGATGATGTAGTTTGGCGGTGCAAAAGTTGTGAACAATTGTGTGATGTGCAATTTCAAGTACAGGAACATGACACTTAAAAAATCTTCTCCAAATCTGATCCTTTTTAACTCTAAAAGTTGCTTTTACTTGTTTTGCTGACACTTATGCCAACCCAAACTCGATTGAGCATGGACCCTTTTACTCACTAGAGAGTCTCTGGAATTTGGGATCACGTCCAGGGCATATACATGAAAGAATTAGCATTTGTAATCCACATAAAAAGAGAGAAAAAGAAAAAAAAAAAAAAAGACATAAAATATTATGTTTAACTTTATTAATTCAGGGGGAAAAGATAGTTAGGAACTTGTCATTTCATTGCCATATATTTTAGCATTATATTTTGCCTTTCCAACTAGATAGTGAATTAGTGCTGTTTGAGTAAATAATTTTTTTTAAAGATTATACTTAAAAAAAGAAATTAACTAATTAAGTTATTGCCTATATATATTCTTATTGGATCCTCCTATATTTTCTAGGGTGAGTGATGATGTTATTGTTCTACCAAAAAAAAAAAAAAAGAAACAATAGGTCAATGGCTTTTCCATAAAAATGACCAGCAAACTACTTTGCCAAGAAAAGCAGTACTAGCTTATATATTGATATAAATAGAATGAATTCTATTAAATGAACCTTGTAAATCAATTGGGTTGGTTCTTAACCTGAATTCAGAATATTCTTTAGGTTAAACTGTGGCAATTAGAATAAACCGATTAGTGCTTTTATCACTTCTATTGTGCAAATTGAAGTGTGATCTTATTAAGCATTTGTTTTGTTAATAAAAGAAAAGTGGACCATTCTAGCCATAACCATTGTTTTTTTTTAATAATGATTCTGATTGGGACTCGAACTCAAATGTTTTTTGTACTTAAAAATGATTCTAATAATATTAAATGAAAAACCTGTTGACAATTATATCCATATTTATTATTATAATTAACATATTAAATGAAAAACTCGTTGCCAAATTTTTATTTTTATTTTTCTTGACTCTAATTTTCAGTAGTTAAAAAACTTATAGAATAATATTGGTCTTATTTTAGATGGGAAGATTATAAATTCGAATTCTAATTTTAGTTGAAACTAAATTAATAGAAAAAAGATATTATGGCTATAATTGTAGAAAGAAGTGCTATATTTCTCATCAAATAGTAAAAGATTTGGTTTCAATTTTTCCAATTTCCTTGACTTGTGAGCATCTAATTGATGGTGCTTTTGGACTTTCTGAATTTTTAGAATTCAATATGTAATGTACCAAGCATATTCTTTATGCTGTTCTTAAAAAAAATGCACTAGTATTAGAAAGTATAGTGAATCAAGAAACTAACATGTGGAAGCCATTGCTGTGAAGCTTTTGCTATTATTGGTGTATGCAAAATCTCAAATCCTTATTTAATGATATAGAAGAATCATTTTTTATTTTAATCAGTACTTGTTGGGTCATAATTTCTGATGCCATGTGCCCTGTTGCCATACCAGGCAAAAGGGAATTGAACCTTAAACAATGGCCTCTGTCAATAGTGGCAGGGCAGCTTTAAGACCAGATTACGAGAACCCATAAATATTATAAAGTAATAATGAGGAAAAGTCATTAATTCATTGTTGATCCAATGAAAACTTAACACCATTTTCCTCTGCATAAGTACTTTCAAAGCTGCTTAGTCTTATTAATTAAGCAATTAAAAGCTAACTTAGAGATTCTAATTTGGAAGAACAAAAAAAAAGTATCTAAAAAAATTGATTTTGTTTTACTAATCATGTAGTAATAATTTAACCAAATTGTTAGTCCTTTGATGTAGTTTTGAAGGGCAAATGAGTCACTATATAGGGGCTTAACTGTTTTAGTTAAAGTTGAGGATTTGTGTCTGATACTGTTGGTATATTCTGTGCCCTATCCATATACAATAGTCTAGTCCCTATATTTCATTGGATGTGAAACCACTCTTAAACCTCCAACGAATTTCATTGGATGTGAAACCACTCTTAAACCTCCAACGACTACCATTTTTTAGAGAGAGAGAGAGAGAGAGAGAGAGAGAGAAAGAGACCATTATCAAATTCTATAGAGGGAATCAGAAAGACAAACCTTTGTTCGACTCACTGTGCAATGTTTTCGAGCCTTGTTCATGGAATATTGGGTGGGGTTCGGGGAGGAACTTGGCCTCTCTGAATTCCCAAATAAATTTTCTTGGCGAATAAAGTGAGACAATCAGAGGAACGTGGTTTTGTTAGCAAATTATGAACTGGGTCGAGTTCCTTTGATTGACTCATGTAGATTCTGTGTTGGTTTTCTTGCTAATTGCTTACATGTCTCTACTGATATATAGAAGCGGCAAATGGTACAGTTTTCAAACTTTTCTTTTCTATCTATGATTTTTTATTTTTTTTAATAATTTCATACTTGCATCCACATAATATGCAAATATGGTGTCTATTTGTTTATATATTTGGCTTTGAAGGTTCTGTTTGTTGTACAAGTTGATGAATTTTAGCTTTCTTCAGGGCTTAATAATTAATGCAATTGTAAATTCTTGTTATTTGTCAAATTTTGAATTCCTTGGTGCTAATTGTCATTTTCCCACACCTGACAATTTCACTGTTAGCATGACTTTGGACTTCGGCTCTTCTTTTGGGTAGTAGTGGAAGATTTTAGGGGCCGCATGTTTGTGTGTAGAGTTTATGTTGTGAATTTATGACGTTGTTACTGAAGGAAATTGTTTGAGAATTTGTGTATGGAGTTTCTTAAATTGCATTAATCACACTTTATAGGCTCCTAGAAAAGAAGGTCTATATTAAGTTGCATATCTAGTTTCCAAAAATGGATAAATCCTAGTTTTAATCATTGGATTATTTATTTGAAGGTAATTTTATTTTAAAGCATCTTGCAATTTCCATTTTAGTTCTCCCTTTTTCCTGAAATGTTAAAACCACCCCTTGGATGCTATTCTCATATAATTGTTAGTTGTTTGTACTTTATGTGTGATAAAATATGACTATAATAATTAAGAATGATTAGTTAGTGTTCTCATTATCACCTCTTGTTTTCTTCTTCATAAATTGATATGGCCCCTGTTTTGTGCCTTTCATCTTTTACTTTTTAGCAATACCTCATATTCTATTCGACAAGGTAGCAGCAATTGAAGCTATCTTAGCTTGATTCTTTGATTTATCTGCTTATATTTTCTGTACATGACATCATTATAATTGTTGTGATGGCAGGTTGAGTGGAAATGTTAAGCTAGATGAAAAAGCACCTTCTTTTTACTACTAATATTAGCTATTGAATCAAGTTGTGATAGACATGTCTGTTTGACCTGGTCTTCTTGCGGACTTCTACCTGTTAAATGAATGGTGAGGCAAATCTTCTTTGGCATTGGACCTACCTGGTAGAAAGTTTGGCTTGAAGAAGGGCAAATCTTCTTTGGCAATACATATTTAGTTACACATATTTGAAGGAAGTAAATTTTTTGGGGAAAAAATTGGTTACACATATTTAGTTATTAAGATTCAGCTCTTTCGGGAAAATCTCCTTCGGCAAAGTTACTGAAGTCTCCTCTAACTAGGTAGTTCGCTTGACAGTGAATGTCTGAGCAGAGTTGATACTTTCAGATTACTGTTATTTATCATCATTTACAGAGGATTGCATGCTTGCTACAGGGCATATCTACTTTGGCATTGTCTTTTTGATCTGTCAACACTTGGATCTTACTGATACATCTCCTTTGCAATGCAATCTTCTTTGGAAGTTTCTTCTTGCAAGAGCTTCAGTCCAGTGGTTGGGCAAATCTCCTTTGGCATCTGGAGTCCAAGTTGACTCCTATTATTCCTGTGGGCTATCGGTAATCTTGAGTTGGATCCCCTTATCCTGGTAGGGCAAATCTCCTTTGGCATTTGGGAGCCCTGAATTGGCTCCCTTTATCCCTTTGAAAGGCTTTGGCATCAGATCTCCATTTTTAGAGGCTAAGATATCTTGTTGAAATATTATATAGCAGCTTGGCATCAATTCTGCAAAACGAATTGACATAATAACTCATTCTACTGCATTGATATTGTTGTCGATCCTTTGCCAGACCACCGTTTCATTATTCATTGCAGTGTGTTTTAGTGTAGCATTACACTGGCACAGCTTTTGGAATTTCAAGTCGTTTAAGAAAGTGCAAATTCAGTGGTGCGTTCTCTTTTCATCGTCATCATTATTGCTTCTTTTAGTTTTCACGTGTTATATTTGCATTTTCTGTTGACAACCCAAAGTAACCCAAAGTTAATTTGATAAAAAAAGTACCTACTATTAATGACACAGTGTCATTAGGCCTCTACTTTAAATTGAAATTTTCAAATACTAAAAATAAGCTCTCTCTTACTTCCTTTCCAGGCGCACGTGCTTTGTAACAAGAAGTTTTCCTGTTGAAGTTCCAGTGCAGGTAGTGTTTCTAGGGGTAGGAAAATTAAAAAAGAAATAAAGATCTTGTAGCTGAACTGAAGTGTTGATATATTCTTATAGATGATGGATATGCTTCGTAGTGATTCTGATTGGGAAAGTTGCAGTGACAGTGGTAGTGAGCTTGACTTTTTGTATGGTGGGCAGGCTCACTGCATTTTGTCAAGCCTGGAGGAGACCATGGGAAAAATTGATGATTTTCTCTCATTTGAGAGGGGGTTCCTACATGGGGACATTGTTTCCTCTATTGTTGATCCTTTTGGACAAATGGGCAGAGTAGTAAATGTTAAAATTTCAGTTGACTTAGAAAATATCAATGGAAAAATCACAAAAAATGTTGATTCCAAAAAACTTCTGAAGATTCGCTCCATTTCAGTAGGAGATTATGTGGTCAATGGACCATGGATAGGAAGGGTCAATAAAATTGAGGATAATGTCACTGTCATCTTTGATGATGGGACAAAGTGTGAGGTACCTGCACCAGATAAACAAAAGCTCATGCCCGTTTCTCCTAACATACTTGAAGATTCAATGTACCCGTATTATCCAGGACAGAGAGTTCAGGCAAGGCTCTCTGCTGTTTCTAAGTCCACTAGATGGTTATGTGGTGCTTGGAAGGAATATCAAGATGTAGGGACTGTTTCTTCTGTAAAAGCAGGTTTAGTGTATGTTGATTGGCTTGCTTGTGCTCTTGTCGGTTGTGGTTCAAGTTTTCCTGCTCCCAAGTGTTTGCAGGATGCCAAAAACCTTACTTTGTTGCCTTGTTTCTCACATGAAAATTGGCAGCTTGGTGACTGGTGTATAATTTCTGCCACTGATTGCAAGGGTGCAAAGAAGCAGATAGTTTTTGACTCATCGAACATTGAGCTTATGAAAGAGCAGGATAAGATAGGAAAGAGACGCTATTTTTGCTCAAATATTGGGGAAATCTTCGTTATTGTGAAGACAAAGACCATAGTTGACGTCTTATGGCAGGATGGTAGCTGCTCACTGGGATTAAATTCAGAGTCTCTAGTCCCCATAAATGTTGTTAATGCTCATGAATTCTGGCCAGGGCAGTTCGTTCTTGAGAAGGGCGCTTGTAATGACCCACTTGTTTCTGGCAACCAAAAATGGGGATTTGTGAGTGCTATGGATGCAAAGGAATGTACTGTCAGAGTGAAATGGAAATCTACTGTAGTGAATCAGACTAATATTGTGCATGACAACGGGGTGGAGGAAACTGTGAGTGCTTATGAACTGGTTGAGCACCCAGACTACTCCTACTGCTATGGTGATATTGTAATAAAAAATGTAGACAAGGACAGTAAGTATCATTTGAGCGGAGACATGAGCATGGATGAAGATTTGGATCAAGAAGGCAAGGACTGTAGTAGAGATAAGATTCACTGTCCTTGTTATGATTACTTGTCCTGTATTGGCTATGTTACGGGCTTCAAAGATGGTGATGTTGAGGTGACATGGGCTTCTGGTCTTGAAACCAAGGTTTGGGTTCTAGCCATTTCCATTGCTCATTCAAAAGTCCTTTAGGTTAATTACTAATAGTTTTACCAGTTTATCATATTCCGAGTTTTTATAAGTTTGCACTTTACATTGGTTGTAGTGAGTAGTCGCATGCAGTTCATGTCATTTCTCTATGATTGGTTGCTAATTATATGATGATATAATTAAGAAAAAAGGATTTATGCTCAATTCCAATGGTGGTTTAAAATTTTGATAAAAAATTCCATAGTGCTAATAGTAATATTTGCTAGTCTAATTTGGTTGGTTTTTTTCTGAGAAATTTTTGCTTGATGCTTTTTCCCATTTCAGTTATTTTTATCTTGCAAGTCATGGACCTTAATCACAGCCTGAAAATACACACACACAAACACGTACAGTTATCGCATTCAAGACATTGGTTTTGGTGTTCTTTTTGCTACTTATGAGCAATTATTGGATTGCTTTGAAGTTTCTTCAGACCTTGGACCATTCATAACTTTTGCAATTATGGATGATCTATGAAAAATGGGGATGACAGGTTTCTAGAATAGTCCATGCCCCCTCCCCACTCACCAACCTAGTGAAATGGCTCAGGTTAACCCAAAAAAAAAAAAAAAACAAAAAAAGAGGGACATGGAACACCTTTATACTTCCTGTAACTGATTGTATTTACTTGCTATATAAAACTAAGATTTAAATTTTGGTAGGAAAGTGTGGGATAATTTTGCAAGTTTGGTGGAGTTTTTTTCCAGCAAACACTATTGGCACCTTATATGTAATAATTTAGCTTTATAAACTAAAGAAGGCTTCAAATGTTATATTAAGCTACCAATCTCAGCTGCTGATTAAAATTATCTTTAAGTTGACTGTCGGTTCTATTTTCATCTGTTGTTAGAGACCGAATGAAGCATCAATCTTCAACATTTGTTGTACATTGTTACAGGTTGCACCTAATGAAATTTTCCGAATTGATAAATATGTAAGTTCAACAACAAATTCTGTGCGGAATGAGCAAAATGTTGATGAAATGAATATGAATCAAGAGATGATCGATCTTGACAAACAATCCTCCAGCTTGAAAGGAAAGGTAATATCAATTCTGTCTCTTAATTATGAACAAAATGGCATTAGATATTTAGGGTGATGGTTCAAGTTTGGGAATTGTGCATTGGTAATAACATGCTAAAATTGATGAATTAAATCATGAAGTTATTGAGGCAAGTAAATCGCAAGTTAAAAGTAGCTGCCCAATGCAAACTTGGCCATACTTTTGTTTTATTGAACATGCTAGAGGCAAGCATAAATAAAATTCTAGTTAAATTAGTTGCTTTGGAACTAATCAACATTCTGCATAATGGTAATTAACAAAGAAGTTTGTATTATCTGTGTTTATGTCATTGTAAACTGGAAACTGAACTACAGTTTCATTATTAGGATTTGCTAAATTCCAATGACAATAATGAGTGCAAAAGATGGCCGTGGAAATCTAGTTCCTTCTTTCTTCCTCAATCCACTATTGGACTTTTCACGGGCATTGCAGCACGTATGCTTGGAACCTTTGGTTCTACATCACTGTCTGGCCCATTATCATGTGACTCTGTTTCTAAGGTTGGCAATCAGTCTAAGACACTTGAAGAGAAGGGAATACCAGAAAACTGTGATCTTTGTACAGAGATGCAACCTCTGATACCAGATGAGATGCAGAGATGTGAAAAGGCAAGTTTAAAGTCGGAAGTGGATCATATTCAGGAGAATAAAGAACTTAAACATTTATCAGCCAGCAAGAGCATAGAACAGTTTAGGCAATTTGAAATGGTTAGTGACTGCTCTGATCACCACTTTATTGATGGAGCAGGCAGGGGATTGGCAATATCTCAGGTAAGAAACTTGCTTCCATTTTCACAAAAAAAAAAAAAAATGCATTTGTTAACAGCTTTAAACAGTCATGACATTCTTTTTTTCCATCTCTACACCTGATAGGTGAAAAGAAATTGGTTGAAGAGTGTCCAACAAGAATGGAGTACTCTAGAGAAAGATCTTCCTGGTTAGTACTTTTATCTTATTTCTACTTGGAGTGTTATTCTGACAGTTGTCACATTCTTCAAATTTTATATTTTTATTAAGACGTGTGATGACCTCAACAGATTCAATATATGTCCGCATCTATGAGGAAAGGATGGATCTCCTTCGAGCAGCGATTGTTGGGGCACCTGGAACTCCATACCATGACGGGCTGTTCTTCTTTGATGTATATCTTCCTCCAGAGTATCCTTATGAACCCCCAGTAAGTTATTTGTTCTAGATTACCAAAATTTTACTAGTCTAATAATGCTTGAATAAATAGTGAGCTGCAAATGGCACGGTGCATGGTTGGCAACACTAAGCCAACAGGGTCTTTCTAAGTTATGTAATTCTGGTAAAGGGGTGCATCTAATTCTCTAATAACCTTATTGAAGTGGGACATCCAAATTTGCTGAAAATAGGGTGTCCATTATAGCTCTGTATATTATTCTTACGCTGTCTAATCTACCTGCTACGGGTGTAAATATTTGTATTTGAAGATTAACTTAATTGTTGGACGATTTACTTATTTGTTGATGTAATCTCTCATGCAGTTGGTATACTACCATTCTGGCGGGCTCCGTGTCAATCCTAATTTATATGAGTCCGGAAAAGTCTGCCTCAGTCTCCTCAACACATGGACGGGCACAGGCACTGAAGTGTGGAATCCAGAGAGCTCCAGTATTCTTCAAGTTCTTCTCTCTCTCCAGGCCCTTGTGCTTAATGAAAAACCTTACTTCAATGAGGCCGGGTATGATAAGCAAATAGGAAGAGCCGAGGGAGAGAAAAACTCCGTGAGCTATAATGAAAATGCATTCCTCATGACTTGGAAGTCCATGCTTTACGTGCTTCGCCACCCACCAAAGGTAAAATACTCAGTTCGAAAATCACTTTGCACCATTATTACATTGATTTATCAATGGCTAAGATGATAATTACTTCTCAACCATAATATAAGCATCATAAGAAAGTTAGCAGCCTCTACATTGATTGTTTTCATTTAGACTAATCTAACAACAAATTAGTGATTGGAAGTCCTATTACTGTGTTTGACATTGTTCCTGAAATGAATCCTATGTCTTTTTTCCTTGTGCAAACTGAGTAATTATTTCATATCATTTAAATTTTCAAGGGTTATACTGCTGGATAACTTAGATGAGGATTATATATGTTTTTATAAGAAATCCTGATAGAAAACAATTTGTATTGGATATCTTGTAACTCTGTCTTTGAGCAGTTGAAATTTAGCAGAAAACCAGAAATCACATTAACGATTTTTGCAATTTAGAACCCTGAAAGAATCCTATATGCAACTTTTTAATTATTAATGCTATTGGTGTGTATTTGTGCAGCATTTTGAAGCACTGATAGAGGAGCACTTACTGCAGCGATCTCAGTATATTATATTGGCTTGTAAAGCATATATGGAAAGAGCTCCATTAACAGGCCTATCTGGATGTGGACAGATTGAGCATGAAAGTGAAAGGGGGACGTCTACTGGGTTCAAAATCATGCTTGCTAAGCTCTACTCAAAACTGGTGGAGGCATTTTCTGCTAAAGGAATAGACTGCAGCAAATTCGTAGAGCTTGCACAGTAAATGTGCAGATCAATACATTTTTACCATATGTGTAAATCTGTATCATTATCAACATATGCTTGGTGAAGGATTGTCTTTTGTGTCCGTCTTATTTATTTTGCTTGTTTTTCCCAAAAGAAAAAAAGAAAAAAAAAAGTCTTCTGAAATATCATGGTGTAGTATGTTTGTATTTAGAGGGGAAAAAAACAGTCGAATGTAAAATATTGACAAAACTCTTCGTAATGTAATAATAATTATAATAATGTTCTGTAACAGTAATTAACAGAACTCTCTTAATTTGTTAATTTAAAGCTTGTTAATTAGAGTTTACAAAAATATAAAAAAAGTTCCAGCTGGGCAAATGCTATATATAATCTAATTTCATGCATTTCCCCTCTTCCACATCAAGTAATTGAATTGAACTCAAGACGGCTGAAGAAACCAACTAACAAACTGAAAATCCATGTTTTTGCTTTTCATCTGAAAAACCAAAAGAAAAAATTAAGGATTGAGCAAATCCTTATTAAGGCAAGATAATTTCCAGCAATTCATAACCATGATAAAAGGACTAAAATCAACCAATTCATGCTCCCTGTCCCTCTTATTTGACGTCTAGAAGATAAAAGAAAATGGAGAACAAAGCCAGAATTGTACATATCATCAGAATTCATCAAAAAAGCAGTCTAAGCAATCTTTGGGAGCTCTAATTTATGGTGTTAATGCTAGTGGTTAGTGCTACATCATAACTTTTGTGTGGCTCTGTGGCCCCACATAGTTAGCTAGTTAATTAATTAATTTTCAGAGTCCTATCCTGCATGGAAGTTGGATTTATACCTTGCTGTCATGCTTGCAAGAGTTGATTAGCATCATGAACTAATTTCCAATAGAGAATGTATTGAAGAAAGTGGAGCTTTTTTAATTTTTAAGATTTTTAAGATCAATGAATGCCCTGAATTGATCAATGTTAAATTATTGACCAACTTTTGTGCATGGATACTTTACCACATACCAAATCTTTGGTGCAATCTAGTCTACCTTGAGAACTCTCATTGGTTGATTCTCTCTTATATCCCCACTCAGTCTACACTGTCCATTTTGATCATCACTATGATGATAAAGATCGACCAAACAAATATCTAATTGCCAAAGAATTCATAAGGCTTCCTGATGCTGAAGAACTTGAGGTTAGTTGCTACTAGATTAGCAGGAGAAGAAAATATTAGCAGGGTGCACAAAATTAACCAAACTGGCAAAACTGAATTCATCCAATTTAATTTAAACCAAAAACAGTAATTTTATTATTAGTATAATTCGGATTAGTTTATAAATATAGTTAAATCAATTTGTTTTTTCAATGGTTTGAACTAACATATATCAAAAATTATATTTTTGATTTATATGTATCTAAATTCTAATTTTGAGACTTTGTGTTTACATTAAATTTTGAAACTTTTTTTAAGCTTATTTTTATTACATAATATAAAAAAATTTTCTACTTAAAATATAATTAGTCTTGTTTTAACTTTTTATTAATGTATTTGAAATATAATTTCATGTTATAAAAATAATTTAATTTATATAGTATTTATTTCTAATTTTTTAAATTATTTTTGTCTTATAATTCAAATCAATCAAACTAATTATTCAAACCGCAAAAGTACTGTTTGAATAATTTTTAGTCTTACTTAACTTGGATATGATTTAAATCATTTATAAACGTATATGATTGGTTTTTTTCAAAATTATTAATCCTGAATCAATCAAATCGAATTATAAATATTTCTAATAGACAGTATAATCACTTATTCTGATTTGATTTTCTACGGATAATATTTGAAAATGTGGAAGAGAAGCGACTAGAGACAAAGACACCCACTTGGGCCACCCCAACTAAAAAATAATGGGATTTCTATAAAAATATCAAAAAAATAAAAAAAAATTATTTTTACTGTTGCAAAAATATTTTTTCAAAATTACTATATATTTAAAAATATTTTTTAAAAAATATGATATATACCAAAAATCGTATTTTTAAAATATAAAACTGTAAAAATGAAAAAAAAAAAAAAGAATAATAAAAATGAAAAAAAAATCCATATATTTGTGTAATTTTCTCAAAAATAATTTTATTAATTTATATAAAATTTTTCACTTAATCTATTCAAATTGAAAAACTCTTATCTATACATTCAAACCTAACTTTTTATAAGGAAAATTTTTTTAACCCATTCATAATTAATTTCTTTTGCTTCATCCTAGCAAGGACCTTCTTTATACAACAAAGCAGCTGGCATTTTCTCTTCACTAAACCGATTCATGAGAGCTATTTCAAAGTAGTTTTCTATAGGCCTGGCATCCATCGTAGTTTTGTTCCTTTTTATTTATTGCTTCAATGTTAAGATGTTACAAATTCTTCCCAAAATATAAACTGACTTGTGCTATTCATTGAAATCATTTATGCATTCGTATTTTTATTTTATAAAATGAAATGATCAAAGGAGACGAATAAAAAATCAAACCATTAGTTTTTTCTTCTCCTCGCACTAAGTAAAATTACAAAGAAGGATGAAAAAAAAAAAAAATAAACCAAAATTTTTATAACACCCAACAGAATGTAATAACACAGCACAATTAGCCAACTGATTTTGAAAAATTTAAACTATATTGGGAAGGGGCCGCGCGAACGCAGGCTCCCCACTACCACAAATTATGACGTAGGCTCTCCCTCTTGGGGAGACCTTAGGCCAGCACCCCTCCTAGGTGCAATGGAGGTCACTGACCTAGGCCATGAGCGTTCTTGATCACCCATCGACCCCGTCCAGGTAAGTATGGAGACAAGCTGCCTTAGGCTTGTTATTTATATTCACTCAGCTTCTCATGTCCCTTGTATTGTTTCAATGTGGGATAAAGCATAACTTTTCAAATATGGGCGGATCATGGATGGACAAAAAGTAGCCAATGTATTTCTCTATTCATTCCTTGAGAAAAATGGATTGTATTATATTTTGAATACATGACTATGCTTGGTATTTTCATCACAATAATAATACTGATTGCCATAAAGGTCATAATTTTGGTTTAAATTAAAGTTATATGTACTCCCATCCATCAGCATCTCTTGTAAATTCAAACCCACAAAAAATTTAACTTGTAAAGTATAAATACGATAAAGCATTACTATTAAAGTTTCATTTAGATTAATCTAACAACAAAGTAGTGGTTGGATGTCCCATTACTGTGTTTGACATAGTTCCTGAAATGAATCCTTTCTTTTTTCATTATGCAAATTGAGTAATTATTTCATATCATTTTCGGTACCATAGCTTAGACATTTGAGAAATTTGTGTTTTTCAAGGGTTATACTGCTTGATGACTTAGATGAGGATTGTATATGTTTTTATAAGAAATCCTATTAGAAAAACAATTTGTATTGGATATCCTGTTGCTCTGTATCTTTAGCAGTTGAAAAGTTATTAGAAAACCAGAAATCACAGTAACGATTTTTGCAATTTAAAACCCTGAAAGAATCCTATGTGAAACTTTTTAATTATTAATATGGGTATATATTTGTGCAGCACTTTGAAGCACTGATAGAGGAGTACTTGCTGCATCGATCTCAGTATATTCTATTGGCTTGTAAAGCATATATGGAAAGAGCTCCATTAACATGCCTATCTGGATGTGGACAGATTGAGCATGAAAGTGAAAGGGGGACTTCTACTGGGTTCAAAATCATGCTTGCTAAGCTCTTCCCAAAACTGGTGGAGGCATTTTCCACTAAAGGAATTGATTGTTACATTTTTATCACATGTATAAATCTGTGTCATATCAACATATGCTTGGTGAAGGATTGTCTTTTGTGTCCGTCCTATATTTTGCTTGTTTTTCCCACAAGAAAAAAGGGGAAAAAAAAAGTGTTCTGAAATTTCATGGTGCAGTATGTTTTATTTACTATTTAGAGGGAAAAAAAGTGCTGAATGTAAGACATTGATAAAACTCCTCCTAAGTCGTAATATAATAATAATTATAATCATGTTATGTATCTATAATTAATATGATTTTTTAATTAACCACATTTGAATACGTAAAATTATAAATTAAACAATGATATGATTTATTAACGTGTTAATTATAATATATAAAATAGTTAATTATTATATTAATCTTATAGATAATTATAAATTAATAATATTTAATTATTATTTATAATTTATAATTTTATGTGATTTACTAAAAAAAAAATTATTAATTAGACTTCACAAAATATAAATAAGTTCATATAATCTAATTTCATGCATTTTCCCCTCTTACACATCAAGTAATTAAATTGAACTTGACTGCTGATGAAACCAACTAACAAACTCAAAATCCATGTTGTTGCTTTCCATCTGAAAAAAACAAAAGAAAAAATTAAGGATTAAGCATCCTTATTAAGCTGGATAATTTCCAGCAATTCATAACCATGATAAAAGGACTAACATCAACCAATTCATGCTTCCCTTCCCTCTTATTCATGCAAAAAAGCAGAAGGATAAGAAGGACTGTAATTAATTTGAACGATTCAGATTCATTCCTCTTCTTCTTCTAAAATTGAACTCAACATGTCTAAAAGTTAAAAGATAATGGAGAACAAAGCCTGAATTGTAAATATCATCAGCAGTCAGCAAAAAAATACAGTCTTTGGGAATTCTAGTTCCTGGTTTTAATGCTAGTGGATAATGCTACATCATCCCACATACTTAACAAATACTTATCTTTTGTTGTTTAATTAATTAGTTAAGTAATTAATTTTCAAGGTCCTATCTTATATGGAAGTTAGAAAAATCTTGATGCTGGGTTCATCCCTTGCTGTCATGCATGCTCGCATGAGTTAATTAGCACCATGAACTAATTTCTAATAGGGAATGTTATTGAAGAAAATGATAACTTAGTACACCACAACTCAACCACTGAGCTAAGGGCCTAAGGCAACCATGGTCCTCTAACTTCATGAAATTCATGTAACGAAGCAGAAATAAGGGTCACACAACACCTGTGCAACCTCCAGACGTTGAACCAACCGAGAGAGAGAAAAAGAAAGATACTGTTGTTATACGGAAGGAATAAGGCACAAGAAAAATGCATAAAAGGAAAAGAAATATTTTTTTTTTACTACAACTGAACAAGTACATTACTGCTCTTTATATAGAGCTGAAACATAACTAAAAAATAAAAAACTCCCTAAAATTATGCCATGTACTTATAACTGAACACAACTCAAGAATATCTCCTAAATACTTGGTCATATGACCGATTATTCAGCAACATCCTACTGAAGCACTAAGGCACTTTCCAACAAATCTCCTCCTTGCCTTAGTTGCTGCTGCAAA
>CANXYC011366402.1:0-15044 GCA_948193065.1 Aleurites moluccanus
ATACTCTAGAGCTCTGTAGTTAGTCATTAGAGGATGATAATATGTTGATGCACGAATGGTTATCTTTTGGGTAAATCTTGTTCCTTAGTGATGTGAGGTGTATCTTTTGATCAGTAAGGAACAAGAGAATATTATTATGAAATAGTATACTAAAGAAATTAATTATGCTTGAATGGATTATGATATGTTATAGTATGATATTATATATAAATGTATATGAGATTCAGGATATGGGAGTTCTACGGGTTTATGGTGGCCTTAAGCCTACCCTTGCCCTAGGACCATCGCACCACTGAAGTTGGGGTGTGACAGAAGTCATCCATCACATTGATAATGACACCTATTCAAGTAAGTACAAATATTTATGTAATATCCCAAGTTTCAATCAGTTTAATGTTTTGAGATATACATTTGATCGAGGAATGATCTTATAGTTTTCTTAATGAATTTTGATAGTTTTATGTGTT
This sequence comes from Aleurites moluccanus, assembly GCA_948193065.1. NCBI lineage: Eukaryota > Viridiplantae > Streptophyta > Magnoliopsida > Malpighiales > Euphorbiaceae > Aleurites > Aleurites moluccanus. Next base: position 468 of record CANXYC011366402.1, read on the forward strand.
TAATAACATAGATATGCCTTTGTATCACTATGTGATATTGAATTATAGTCAATGAATCTTATTAGTACTCCCACTAGAGGGATGCCAAAATTATTTTGCTACATGTAGGAAAGTTGCCGATGAAGGAGTGTATGCTATCACTGCAAAAGATTAACTTAGTTTGATATGGTTCTATTATCGATTTTGAAGAAATGAAAGTTATGATTTTGTTATTGGTGTTTGATGTAAGTAATAATGAATTTGCGAGAAAAGATATTTTTAAGATTGTAATTGAGTAAAAGTAACATTGAGGTTAAGTGATTTAAAATAAAAATATATTTATATATGGTGAGGTAAGAGATGCATAGATGTTTTTTTTTTATCAAGTATTGGATTAATAAATTGTTGTCAATTGCTTGGAGACCTTATGTTATATGATAATGGTAAATTAATTTGTTTAGAAGTATAGTTGGTTTGATTTATGATCATTATAGATATTTGAATTGATAAGTCAATAAATGGTATTTTGAGAATGAAATGATTTATCATACAAATAATTTATATGAACTTTTTTTATAGTATGGTTGAGAGATAAGAATAAGTATGGATTATGATTTTGAGATTTTGCCTAAAGGTTAATGACTAATATCTAACTAATGTTTTATTATAAATTGCAATGCAACACATTATTCCTTAAAGGGTATGCATAGTTAAGACTGTAAGCTGGCTAGATTAGCCTATACTATTAACATTTGATCAATGATAGTTTATTCTTAAAAGTATTAGAATTTGTCTTATATGTATAGTTGAGTTGAGCAATAGTTAATAAGTTTTGATGTGATCTTTAGCCTAGTGATGTTAGAGTTTGATTTTGATATGATCCTAAAATCCTTAAAATTGATGGTTTAGATTGATAGCATGGTATTTGAGGTTTGTGGAATGGAGCTAAGTGATCCTTAAGGAGGAAACTTTGATGGCAGAGCGTTATCCTTATGGAACGCCTGTTAATTTCCTTTTTGTCTACAATTTATTTATTTTTGAATTTTGGTAATGAGTGTTACCACATTCAGCAATAAGCATAAAGAGGTAAATAATGGACATTATCCATATGGTAAAGAACATTACTTTGCTTTCTGTCCAAATTCACCAATTTATAATTTTTATAACTAGGATTACTCCATAAAGCAACGGGCGTTACCCATTATGGATTATAAATAGAACCCAAAATTTTCATTAGTCGACACTTTACCATTTTAAACTTTTTCTGCTTCCTCTCTTGATTATTCAACCCAAATGAGTTCTATCATATTTATACCTTAAGAATCATAAAAAAATGAACAAGATCCAAAGGAAAATCATTCAAGATCCATCAAGTTTCTCAAGTTGTAAAAAAAAAAAGGGTAAGTCTCTCAATCTCTCTTTAAGTTATGATTCGAGTTTATAGATGGTTATAGAAGTTATTTATGTGTTATGGTTAAGTGTTCAATATTATAGATTGCATGTATTAAGGATGGATTTGCAAGATTAAACATAAAGGATATTTGAGATAAATAGTAATATGAATAATAGATTTTATCTAAATCTTCTATGATTCTTTAATTAATGGATAAAATAGAATTAGTAAACATTTCAATGGACTCTAGGAAGTCTAGAAATGTAAAGATTTGACTTGGTTTCTCTTTGACTAAGAAACTCTAATTTTGTTTTGGATTGATGTTTAGGAGGATAATTATTACAAGCTAAAAGATGAATTGAGCTCCATTGAGCTATTGAGGTGAGTTATAAAATATATTCATGCATGGTAAACTACCTTTGAATTTGTTTGTATTATTTTCATTGATATGTTCTTATAATTGTATGCCTATCAATTATATTATTATTGTCAATTTAATAGTTCTTTGAAACCCTTTCATTACTAAGCTATGTTGATTCATTGACAGTGACTTGGTTATAGTTTTTTTGCATCGAGATCATCGATAAATTTTGTTGTTCATTGTTAATAACTATTATAATTGGGCTATTGGCCATAAATTATTACTTATTGATAGTGAGAGACCATTTGGCCCATATATCTTTCATTATACCTATCGAACCATTGACTAATCCATAGACCATGTTGTGACAATGCCTTTCTCAATGAGGGACGATTCATTGTATGTGTGCACTGATGATTTAACTGATAGAATTTGAAATATCAGTGGCTTCACCTAGAGGACGTTTATCAAGCCCTAGGTGTATGTTCCATGCAAACATATGTGAAATTGATTTGAAAGCACTTGATTACATGGATTTGTTTTGTCACATCATATTTATCGGTACCATTTTTTCTGGGTACACTACTATTATTGATTATTAACCAATATGCATTGTTTATTGATTCATGTATATGTAAATGATTCATTGTATTTTATTAAGAAACCCTATGTATTGATATATTAATAGTTCACTGAGTTGAAAGCTCACCTCCCTTTATATATATTTTTCATGTGATAGATTTGAGAATCTAGAGGGTGAGGATGAAGCTTCTTGAATCTTTCTCCTAAGGTACTGACATATGTAAAAATTTGATTTGATCTTTTGTAGTATAATCATTATTGTTGATATTTATTGTATGGATTGTTATGTAGTACTGTATGGTTTATGGATTTAGTTAGATGTTTAATTATGAGAATGGATAGAATTGATAATAATGAATATGATTAATTGATGATGATAAATTATGAAAGAATAATGATGGATATAGATATGGCATAGTGTATATGATATAGGGTTAGTATTGATAACGTGGATTATACAGGTATTTGGTGTCTCAAGTTTACCTGTACCCTAGGATCATCATACCTCCAAAAATTATAAATGTTCAATGTTCAATCTTCAAAGTAAAGTATTTTAAACTTCCTCGAGGCAGAAGAACTAACAAGAATAAAGTCAAACTGACCTTACAACCTGAAGGTGAACAAATGGGTCTAAAGTAAAAAACCTTGATAATATAAGAGAATATATTTTTGTTGTTCTTTTCTCCTAACATGCAGGCCAAATTTCAAAAGAGAAAATTATCTAGGAATCAACAAAGTGAATTGTAAATAGTTCACCCTTTTTTGGGGGACATATGATAACATGCAATGTAGAGATTTGGTTGAACAAACCTACTAATCTTCTAGGTGAATAGATATTTGATTGAGCAGGCGAGAATAGAAAAATGGATAAGATACTTAGAAAGATAAATCCTACTTGAAAATAACCTAACTAGCATCATATTTCTACAAAACTCGCCACTTAGTAATGAGACAAATCATTTTAATATCCAAATCATAGTCCAACTCTTTTTTAAGAATGGTAATTCATCAAGAAAAAAAAAAGAGCTTAGTTTGGCAATCACTATAAATACCTATCTAACTTAAACCGAAAATACACAATATTTTTTTTTCTTTTAGACAAAATTATTGACTTGAGTATCGGAGTATGACAACCGGGTACACCTAGAGTTTTTATCTATTGTTTCAAAAAGTTTTGACGTAACTTTAGAGTTCAAGACAAGCTTTAAATCATCAGGGATCCAATTCACAAGTTATCACAGGCTATTACACTTCGATTTGTTGTGTGTTAATTTCATCGGAGGATATACATTCTGTAGACCCTTTTGAGAGCAGTAGTCATCATTTCCGCTTTGCACATCCATAGGTCCACTTTTTCATTTCTCCACCTCATACACAATTGGCTCCACTAGCCCAGTCAGAATGCTAACGAGTCTGACCTTGTCATTAATTCGAGCTTTCAGAATGACTTAGAGAATCCCAGATAGCTTCTAGTGAATTGATTTTTCAATGTTTTGGCGCTATAAAACTAACAGGCCACAAGTAATTAAATTAAATTAAATCGGGTCATTAAATAATTACAATTCTATTTAACAATGGACTAAACCAATTGTCACTAATCAACTTCTCAAATAAACCTAATTCGACCACTGATGTTATGACTTAAACAATATGTTTTTAATTAAATATCCTGTTTTTTTTTTTAATGTATTGACCCTTATTATGGCCGGTGACCATCTTATGATATCTATTATGTTAATTAAATTAAATATTATTATTGTTATCTTTATTAGTAAAAATTGAAGTTTTGATTTGTTAATTAAATATCCTATTTTTTTTAATGCATTGACTCTTATTATGGTTACTATCTTATGATATCTGTTATGTTAATTAAATCAAATATTATTATTGCTATCTTTATTAGTAAAAATTGAAGTTTTGATTCGTTAATATCTATTGTCCATTGGTTCAGAAGCGGATTTATTTAAGGGAAAGTGTCACTTTTTAATTTTTAAAATTTTTTTAATATAAAATTATTATTTAATTTTTAAAATTTATAAAATTAATAAAATATCTTTTTATTTTGAAAAAATAATTTTTAGTTCCTAATAAAATATTAATTAATCATATATTCTTTTTTTTTAACCCTTTAATTTTTAAATTTTTTAAAATAAATTACTATTAAATCCATAAAATTTACTAAAATTAATAAAATAGTCATTTTATTTTAAAAAATTAATTTTTTAATCCATAATCCATAATGTTTATTCTTAAAAAATTTATATTTTTCTTTAAATGTGAGAGATATCTCTTTCTAAAAAATTATGCGTCTGCCCTGCATTGTTTTATTATTTATCGTATCTTTCTAATTGGTCCATGAAAATGTTAATATATTCTTTATGCATTATTGTGTTGCAAATATGTTATAATATAACCAATTTGTTGCAGTGTTATATTCTTAAAAATTTATTATGGAAATAATGTCAATTGTTTTTTTTTTTTTAATACGAGTGATCGTTGATAATGAGATTATTTTTATCCCTAAATATTTTATCAAAAGTCAAAAGTAATAGGTACGCACTCATATCAAATGTTTCACTAATTCATTGAATATTGTATTCTATTAGTTCCTATGTATAACGTTCTACCTAACTGTGTGAATTGGGCTCAATGCAACTCCGGAAGGGCATAAATGAATCCTATTAATAAAAATGAATATATATATATCTATTTGCTTTGTTCCATTAATTTAAATCCAAAATCAACGCTTTGTTTTAATTGACTAATAATATCTTCAAATCAATTTATATATTAATTGAGATTATTTTTTTTTCCTGATGAATTAAAAAATTTACCTTATATTCAATTTATATATTTAAAAATTATCTTTGGAATATTGGTTCCCATTAATAATTCAAAGTGAAGCTATTTAATGGAAAAGAATATATATCATATCTTTAATGGATTTGATTGATTACAATTGGGGAATTAACCATAAGGGCAATGAAAGAGCGGGTCACAAGTAAATCTCACCTACATATATAGTGGTGGTTTTATCATGAAAATAATGACAGTGAGAAAATATTTGAGTATAAATAAGAGAATGGTGATATTACCAATTTTGCTCCACTAACTTATATGATTCACCAAATTTTATAGTTTGAAATAAAAGTTTAAATTATCAATAATTTTAATCTGTTATATAGAATAATTATTCATATATAAATTTACTCTGATACATGTTATTATGAATCTTAAAAAAATCACACTTCAAAAACTAACACCAATAAAATATATAAAATTTATATAAATCTCAAATTTTCATAGAAGAATTTACCAAGTTTCATATGGCCAACGAGAATTTTAACTATAGAATCTTTTCGAATCTCCCTTCACAATATAAATAAATGATTTACTTTTGAGTAAATATAATTAGAAAATACAGATATATATAAATCGAAATTGACATGTGCCTCTTTCACACTAGATTAATCACACCGTTTCATTTGATATGAGAATTATCTCATTAATGGTGATACCTTGTACGTGATAGAATTTCATTTCTTGAAAAAGAAGTCACCAAGATCCGAACAATCTGAATTTTAACTCGTTCGAAAATTAAAAAAAATTGAAGAAAATAAAATTTAAGAGAGAAGAGAGGATTCCACAACATGAAAGATTGAAGAGAAATAATCACTTCAAGGACAGAAAGGTCTACCCAAACGAGTCCTATGGCTAGGAATAATAAAGTGCCTTAACCTTCCTTCTTGTTCAATAAAGTACCCTTCACAAAGAAAAGCTTTTGAAAACTTGTCTTCCACAACTCTATCAACATCATGAACAAACACATCAGTTTCTCCATTTTCTCTATTCCTTGCCATCAATCCTGCCGTATATATTGCCGTCATCCTCCCCGGCGCTTCATCGTGATACCCAGTTGGCGCATCCACCATAATCAAATCCCATTCTATATCATAAATATCACTAGGAAACCCTTTAAGTGCTAATTGGCACTTAGAAAATCTTGGGTCACTAACAGATTTACAATCCTCCCCCATTCCTCTTTCCATTAACCCATCTGCCTCATGTACTTTTGTCTCGTAGCTCACATGGTAAGATTCTAACGTGGGTAATTTCTGTTTGATTTGTTCAATCCATGATTTGTCCTCTTCAAGAAAAACTGTTCTGCCACCATGGTTAAGATTTGTCCACATTAGACTGTCATGGCCAAGACCAAAGACTAAGAAATTGCATGGTGATTTTTTTTCAAGAACTCGAAGAGTTACGGAGATTTCTTTGAGGGTTTGTTGTGGAGTTATGTTTGTTGTTGCGTAGTGGACTAGAGCATTGGCTAATGATGGTGGGGTTTTGGTGCAAGTTGGGGTTATTGGAAGAGATGGACAAGGAGGTGATGGTGATGATTTTGGTTCTTCAGAGTTCAAAATTGTTGAATTTGATAAATGGGTTTCTGGTATTGGTGATGAATTTGATTGAGAAGATGAAAGATTTGACCATACTATAAAGAGAAAAAGAGAAAAGAAGAAGAAACAGAGGAGAGTGAGCTTAATGTTAATGGGAGATTGAGTTTTGGACCTCATTGAAAGAAAAGTGTTTGATGAAGCCTGAGAGAAAATGAGAGACAGAGAGAGATATGGCTATAAATTCAGTTTCAGAAATGGTTGAATTTGGTCTATGTTAAAGAAAGACAAGGAGAAGGAGGGTGGGTGGGGACGGGGACGGGGACGTGAAAGTTGGGGAGAGGAGAGGAGACAAAGGGCATTATTAAAGTTTTGTTTTGTTAGAAGAAAGGAGTGGTAAAAGATGGTAATTTTGAAGTTTGAAACAATAGCAATCTCATCTATTTCGGGGACACACTCGTATAGAAAGCCTTTAATCGTGGATGGTAGATCTATTAAAAAAAATCTCTTGAAACTTTTTTGGGGCCAAAGAATTTTTTTTCTTTATTATATATTTTATTTCATATTTTATATTTTATTATATGTGATATTATATATTTTTTTAAATATTTTAATAATTAATATTTTTTAAATTATATAACATATAAAAAAATATAACATACATTAAGATAAAAAATTTAAATTATTAATCATGGCCATCCCACCATACTCCATGTTCATGTATTTTAATTTTTAATTTTATCTTGACTAAAATTTAAATTTCAAAATTTCAGTCTTTAATCGCTCTAAAAATAATTTTTGTAGCATTGGATCAAAAAGCTTATTGATTTTATATTAATAATTTGGGTAATATTATATTATAGTATATTAGTTAATTTTTAAATAATATTAAAATTATTTTTAATATATATAAACTCGAGTTTGAGTGAGAACATAAATCAAATTTATTACCTAGGAGAATTAATTATTTTAAAATTAAAATTATTTTTATTAGCATAATCTAATGTATATTATTTTTAATATAAAAAGTGATTATTTTCATATTCAAATTATTTTTATTTGTTTATTATAACTAGGTATTATGTAACTCATTATGTTAAGTCCATCTAAAAATAATTTCTTGAAGCTATAAACTTGTGCCTCCCATTTTTATGGCAGATCTATGAGAAGAATGTCCCACTTCTAATTGTTTTATATGAATTATTCAGTTTCAATCAACATAAGTTTATTTCTCAAAAAAAAAAAAAAAATCAATATAAGTTTGTTAGACATTGTTATTGAGAATAAACACAATACTAAAATTATTTTAAATTATTTTTATAATATATATATATATATATATTTTAATTTAAGAGGAGAAAACTCAAATTAAGATTTTTTTATGACCAAGTAATATTCAAATTCACTGAATTTAATTAATTTATACTCGAATTAAAAAAAATTCAAAAAAATAAAATTCTTTTAATATTTATTAAAACTTTAATTTAAGTTAAATTATGCAGGTGAAGCTAAACGTATAATTGCTTAAAGTGAAGTTTACCTGATTTAATTATAAAAATTTTCAAATAATATAATTTTAAAATTATTTCACTCAATATTATTTAAAGATATTAAGTGTGAGATTACTTTTTTAAACATACATTTAAATATTATTATAAGAGAATATTGAAATTGACTATTTAAAGCTTTTAGTTGTTAGCGACAAATTATAATTTTTCATTATTTCTAATCAATACATTGAAAATGATTTTTAGTTATATTTAATAAAAACATTAATAAGATTATAATATACAGAGTTGATTAATGATATTCTCGAATTAATTTATATGTCAATTGATTTGAGACTAATTTATTTTTTTATGGATGAGTTTAAATTTTTTAAAAAAATTTGAAAAAAATGGAAAGAAAATTATTGCATTGAATTGGGAAAAAATAAATTATAGATTGTAAATAACTAAAACTTCAATCTTGGAAATAAAGTAAAATTATTCTTGATTTTTTAAACTTTCTTTTGATCTTAAAAATGAAGCAAGTAAGACATGGAAGTTGGAGAATTGATGCAGACAAGATAGCAACCAAGGTTGTGATTGGTACAAACAATATGGTTGGTAGACCTGTCAATGTGGTTGAATAATCATGCTGAATTTTTTTTTTCTTAATTTTCATATAATAAATAATTAAAAGGAGTTGTTGGGTATTTTATAAGAAGATTATTATTTTTTCCTAATTAAGTAATTATTATAGACTAATAATGCCTTGAAATAGCTAAAGTGAACTAGGCAATAGTTGTTGGATTACCCATCATGCTTGTGGTTATACCACCAAAAGTAGTTCGTGCAAAACAATGCAAATGCACGATTGCACCAATTCACAAGTGTAGCTTGCGCCGCCATGAACCATCGTATATATAATTTGATTGAGATCAAATAGCAGATTTTGGAAGTGGATGGGAAAATTTCCATTACAGTATTAATTTTTTGTACGTTATTATATTTCTATAGATTTTAATTAAAATACATAGAAACAATAAATACACACAGATTTTGAAAGTAAATCCAACTATGTAATAAGATATTAAAGATTATGATCCTATTTGATTTAACTATTAGCTGTTATTTGTTTCTGATAGCTAGTAGCTGATAATTGATAACTGATAACTGTTATTTAATAATTGATTGTTGCAAGTATTTGATAGAATTATTATTAGTGGTTAGCCATTAATATGTTTAATAACCATTAAAAGTAGATATTAATATTTATTTTTCATTTAAATATTATTTTTATAGGTTAATTTTATCTTTTTACTTAAATAAATATGAGCTTTTTTGAAAAAATTTCAAATAATAATTTTTTAATTATCTAACAACTAATAATTATTATAAAAAAAAAATAAACAAATGATTTGACACAATTTAAAAAAAAAAATTATATTAAAAAATTTTACCAAATACCACTATAATATTCGTGATTATATAGTAAAAGATTTATATCTCTCAAGAGTATTCTGTGACTGATAATTTTTCTCGATAAAATTAATTGATTAGGATAAAATTCTATCCTGTAGAAAATGTAAGTGCATGTTCAACACAAATTGTTCTATAGAAATAACTTAAATCTAAAATGGCAATACTTGACCAGTGGTTCCAAAATGAACAGGATGGTGATTAATACATTGAATATCTTTTTGTTTCTTAAAAAAAAAATAATCTCTACAAAAATTCTAATTATACTATGATTTGCCCATCAACCATCTCGCATGAGTAAATTTCAATGCATGTGAGTTCTATTAATGAACCGATTCATCCTAAACCATTATGCAAATAGAAACTTTTCTAAGATTCCGTTTGGATAGCCTGAAATTTAAATTGAAATTAGAATTGGAATTGAAATTGAAATTGAAATTGAAATTTCAGTATTTGACAGTTATCTAGAATTAAAATTAAAATTCTAACTACAATTTTATGAAATTATAATATAATTAAAAAAATAATTTCACAATTCCATTATCAACACATAAGAATTACAATTTCATTATCGACCCATAAGAATTACAATTCCATTATCAATTCATAAAAATTACAACTCCATTATCAACCCATAAGAATTATAATTCCATTATCAATCTACAAGAATTACAATTCTATAATCACCTTTACAATCCTCTCTCCCACCGTCACTCCTAGCACCACCGCCACCTCTATATCCAGAGCTACCACCGTCGGTGACGGTGGTCCACCACCTTTGGCGACGGTGGCTCGCCACCTCTTATCATGACTGACGATAATGGCTCGACGGACCGTCACTGCGGCTACGATGACTCGCCGAACTATCATTACTGGCGATCTACCACCACCGTCATCGCTACCATCGGTGGTCCACCACCACCCCCACCGCCACCGCCAATAGTCCACCACCACTTCCAACTCAAACAAACACTTTTATCGTCACCAATTTTTTATTTAATTTCAATTTCAATTCTAATTTTTTGTATGAAACAAATGTTAGAATTATAATTTCAACAAAATTCTAATTCTAGAGAATTAGAATTAAAATTGAAATTCTCAATTTCAATTCCAATTTTTATCTCCAAACGGAGTGTAATTGTAAATTGATTTGGCTAGTAGGGTAATGAATTGTAGAGGTTGCAAATTTTATCTCATTTACAAATTTGATTTGAACTTCTTTGCTTAATTTGTAATATATTTAAAGTTCCGTTTGGTTTAGCTATTCATAGTAGCTGATAGCTGATAGCTGGTAGCTGTTACCTAATAGCTGATTGTTACAGGTATTTGATAAAATTATTATTAGTTGTTAGCTATGATTATGTTCAATGACCATTAAAAGTAAATAATAATATTTACTTTTTTATTTAAATATTATTTTCAGAGAATAATTTAGTCTTTTTAATTAAAAAAATAGGGGTTTTTTTTAAAAAAATTCGATTTGAAATTTTTATAAACAGTAACTGTTTAACTACCTATAACAAGGCCTAAGAGAGGCTTGTAAATCTCTTGACTTTAGTTAGAAAGACTTGTAGGTGGTATTCTATTGTAAAATAATGAAATTCAGGTGAAACTATTGTAATGATTTGAGTTATGAACCCTTGGCTAATGGAACTTCAATATCAAGTTGATATTGAGAGAAGTGAACCTAGAAGAAACATTGTACTCCGAATTACTATAAAATTGGCTAAACAATCTCTATCTATAACTTTTTTTATTACTTTGCTCATATATTTCATTATTTATATTGTATTTAAGTTGAATATTGCGTTAGAATTTATTAACTTTGATTCACCATTTCTAGGAGAAATGTCATAATGGGATAATAATTGGTACTAGAGCTTGTGCTCTTATTTATATAAAATCTCACAATTTTTAGAGCTTACAATCTATTTCTATGGCATGAACTTTCACATCTACTTCCATTTTTTATGAAGGATAATGTTCTACAAAATCACCACTATTTCGTGGAGTCAACTACAATCAATAGAAAGTTAGAATGAGAGTTTATATTTATTTCAAAGGATGTGAGTTTTGGAAAGTAATAGAGAAAGGACCATATGTTCCTATGGTTAAAAAAATTCAACTACTCCTAAGGAATATTCAACATTTACAGCTAAAGATAGAAGAAAAATAGAAAATAATTTCAAAGCTATGGATCTTTTATTTTGTTCTCTTGATACTACCAAAAGAGTTTCGGCTTGTGATTCGACAAAAGAAATGTGAGATGTGCTTAGAGTCACTCATTAAGGCACAAATCAAGTCAAAGATATTAAGATAAATATACTTATTTCAAGTTTTGAAAATTTCATTATGAAGAAAGATGAAACTAATAGTTAAATATACAAAACTTGAAGGGCCTTGATAAAGTATTCACTAAAAAAGAGCTTATCATTAAGCTTTTGAGATCATTACATGCAAAATTTGATGCTAAAATGGATGTTATTGAAGAATTAAAGAACTTGAGTTCCTTGACTCTTGAAAACTTGATTGAAAATCTCATGACTTTTGAATTAAAGATTAACAATAGAGAAACTGCAAGAGAAAAAAAAAAGAAAGAAAGAAAAGCATTTCAAAAAAGAAAAGCAATAGTTGAGAAAAATGATGATTCTTCTAGTGAATAATAAAAAGAGGATGAGATTGCTCTCCTCACACGAAAGTTTGACAAATTTTTATCAAGAGATAAATTCAAAAGAAAAAATTCAAAGAAAAAAAGAAAATAGAGGACAAAAAGGCATAAATTATTCGTTTTGAATGCAAAAAGCCTGTACATATAAAGTTGGATTGTCCCAATTTCAACACAAGAATAAGAGTGAAAAGAAAGAAAAGAGATTTAGAAATAAGAACAAAACATATGCAGCTTGGAGTTGGAATGACACTTCAAATGATGATGATTTCACCGATGAAGAAGAAGAGAAGATCAGTCTATGTCTCATGGCATTAGAAAATGAAGAAACAATAAAAGAAGATTTTCTTGAGGTAAATGCTAAATCTTACACTCTTCATGAATTAGAATGTGCTTTTAATGAATTAATGGAAAATTTTTTAAGTATTTCAAAAGAAAACAAAATTTTAAAGAAGAATTTATGCAAATTACAAATTGAATTTTAGGATATTTTATTAAAAGAAAATTCAAATTGTGATATTGAGAAAGAAAAACTCTCAACTCAAATTATCAATTTGAAAAATGCTTATTCAAAACTCTTATGTGATCATGAAAAAGGTCATAAGTGAGCTTAAAAACTCAAATGAGCTTCTTAACAAGTTTACCCAAAAAATAAAACTCTTGAACACATCATTACTTCACAAACAAAGAGTAGTTTTTTATAAAGCTGAATTAGGATATCACATAAATTTGAAAGTAAAGAAAGTTAACACATTTTTTGAAGAGAAAGTTGTGGATCCTAAAAATGATAAGATGTAATTATTGCAAATATCATGGTCATATTATACATAGATGTGCCATTAAATATAGGAGACTTTACTCCATAAAAAAAGGTATGGATCCCAAAAGGATTTATCCAAATTGATGATAATATAAGAATTCTCAAGTATACTAACATGTGTAAACCCAAAGGAACTTGGATACCAAAGAAGAGGATGAATTATATTTCATTTTATAGGTCCAAAAGGAAAAGAAAGATAATTAGATCATTGATAGTGGAAACTCCAAGCATATGACCAAAGATAAATTTAAATTTGTTGAGTTCAAGACAAAAAGTGAAAATGTAAGTTTTGATAACAACTCCTAAGGCAATGTTATTAGTGTTGGCTCAATTGACAACGATAATATATCTATTTTCAAAGTACAATTTGTTGATAAACTTAAACATAACTTGCTTAACATTAGTTAATTATGTGATGTTGGTTATAGAGTCATTTTTGAGTCTCTTGCTTATGAAGTTGTAGACATTAAAACTAATAAGATAGCTTTTATACATCATCGCGAAGAAAATATTTATATTATGGGCCTAAACAATGTATCTCATGAAATTTTTTATTTATTTGTATTAAAAATAAGAATTCATCCTTATAGCATATAAAACTTGGTCATGCTAATATGGATTACTTTAAAAACTTTCAAAAAAAGATTTAGTAAATGGTTTGCCTAAGTTAATTTTTAAAAATAAAAATATTTTTGATGCTTATACTAAAGGTTAACATTTTTGAAGTGTCAAAAATGTTAAGATAATAATAATAATAATAATAATAATAATAATAATAATAATAATAATAATAGAGCTGTTCGCGAGCCTATTAATTGAATTTTTTGAGAGTTTGTTTATGAGCTTATAATCGAATTATTCACTAGCCTAATCAAGTCGAGCTAAACTTTGTTTAAGCTTGACTCGATTATTTATTGAGTTTTGAAGTAATGCTCAAATTTAACTTATTTATAAAACAAACCAAACACGAACGAGTTTTTGTCGAGCAGAATACCAAACCACTCACGAATGGTTTAACTCATTTATAGTCCGTATTTAAAAAATTAAATATATTTAAATATATCATGATATAAAATAACCTATATAATTATACAAAATTCAGAATTCAGTCCAATGTTGAGGTGCATAAATTTTTTTTAATACAATAATTAGGGGCTGAATCAATTCGGTTTGATTGGTTATTATCAAATCAAATTAATATTTTTTATTTGAAAATTTTTTAAACTAAACCAAATCATTATTATAGTCAAATTATCGATTCAATTTTGATTTGATTCAGTTTAAATACCTTTGATTTGTCGGTTTCAAACAATTTTTTTTTTTAAATCTGTTAGTTCCTTTGGCAATCAAGAGGGGCGTGAATTGGTTGTCTTATAAAATAATGACCAATTAAAAATATGATGAAGAAAGAGAAGAA
>CANXYC011366434.1:0-12085 GCA_948193065.1 Aleurites moluccanus
TGTTACTGATATAACATCATTATACATTCTTTACACAATTTATTCATTATAAGTGTTCATCCATGGCTAACTCCAAATCACAATCATGCTCTCAAACTCTTGCTATACCATAGCTCCCATCATTGTACATATCCACTTTCCTTAGTTCACATTATACTCCAAATATGGTCCTTATATTCCTTCCTTATTCTTAGATTACTTAAGAATATAACTAATTAACGCTATGATAATTTGTCTATAAATAATCTAAACACTTCATCATTACTTCCATATCTAAATTATTATCATTTATAACAATACATATGAAAAAGTAGAAATTATAACTTCAATCTCTTTCTCTAGAATAAAAAAAAATTCAGAACATTTCAAGCAACTCTTAAGCACACACAACTTCTTAGAAAGGTAATATAATGCAAAGAAGAACATAACTCATGAATCAATCACCACTGTGTCATCCAAATCTTAAATTGTAAGAATACCTGTGAACATTGGTTTAGGAATCTAAACTTCTGGACATGCTGTAGCAAAAACTCTCCCTCTACTTATGTCTGTAGAAACTGATCCCAAAGCTTATACCATTTGTTGACCTAATTCCTTACCAGTCTTTGAAGTCCTACCCAAGGTGTCTCGGCCCACTAACTGTGGACCAACACTCCTTTCTCTATTGTTCTGAACTGTAGTTTGAGAAATCCGAGGTCTAACTCCAAAAGTTGGTTGTGGACAATTCTTAAGTAAATGATCATGCTGTCCACATCTATAGCATGCTCCAAACCTATGGAAACAAGGTCCTCTATGAAACTTACCACATGTATGTCACGACCCACTTTTAGGCCGCGACGGTCCTAGGGCATGGGCTGACTTAAGGTCACCGGAAACCGGTAGAACCCATGAACAGTCCACTTATTAATCATTCAATCAATATTAATTCATTAATCAATACTTAAATCCTATTTATTACTTATAAATTTTACAAAAATTTTATCAGAGTCCCCTTTGTAATTTTAACCTTAATCCCGACCCAAAATCGGGTCTCTCAAAAATTACACAGCCTACACTAAAAGTTATTTTATACTCCCAATAATTTGCCAACCTTATACCCTCAACTTCACAGTTCAACAGTCATACATAACACTTCTAAATCTTTTTTAAAACATGAAAATTTCATTTTATCATTTACCTCTGTCACTGTCTTTATCACTTTATTATTATTGACATTTTCAATCATTATGCATTACACATTACATTTTGAATGTCATTGTAATATTAAATATTTCACTGTTAATACATCATTATAATACTCAATCATCTAATTATACACAGTACCATGGAGCTCTAAGAATTGTCACTAATGATCTTTAACAAATACAATTCTACCTCGATGTACTTGACATCCCAAGTCGGAAAAGAAATTGACTTGGAATCAGCTTCCTCTAACACATCCCTGTAAAAATTATAAACCACAAATTTGGTGAGTATAAATACTCAGTTAGCATGCATACATCATTATATATGAGATATAAGCATATGATAATAAAAGATATCAACGGTAAGCAATAAGATATAAGTTTGGAATCAATGAATAGGTAAACAGTACTCATATCATGTAGATAAGACAGATAAAGGTATGGACTATATGTACACATACAATCTCCAGTAGTATCAGTATATACTATATGCGAACATACAGTCTCTAGTAGTATCAGTATCACATCAGTATCAGTGAGCATAAGGCTGATCAGACCCTACGGCTAGGGCCAATAACCCCTCCTAGCTAGGGCATCAGTAATCAATGTGCACATTGCCGATAGTATATACCCACTACTCTGTCGGAGAGGCAACTATGTCAAATCCATAAGTAAATAGGCCAATGGAAATCAATAACAATATCAAGTATGCATTAAGAACATTTCGGTACAATGACTTTTAATACACGAGTTTACTTATCAATCAGTACATAAAAGGCATTTCAATATCAATAGCAATCAATGAATATGGATAAATTTCAATCTTTTGAAAGATCAAAGAATGATCAACAATAACAAGTGGAATTTAATCAAGAAGGAAACATACTCATTGGGTTAACAAATCAAAATATGGGTATACATAATGATGTATACATTACTCACCTTAGCTTATGACTTGACCATTTCTTTTTTTCTTTTATCATTAATTCTTTACCTTATCTCTTATGGTACCCATCACATCTCTTATTCATTCTTGACTCTACATATCCAATTAATTTTCATTTAGATACTATTTAACATAAACTTACATTACTTATATTTATATTAAAGAAAATTCCTCAAATTTCCAAATTACTAGGGTTTTTCTGCACAAAATTCTTTACTGGCAGCCTGTGTTCCATTATTCATATCTCTCTCTACAATTATCAAATTACTTCAATTATTGTTCCTAATTAAACTTAACATATAACATTTTAACATATCCAAATTTCACATTAAACTCATTACTACACAATTTATGGTGTTAATTTAAACTTAACTTTACAACCAGTCCTGTTGCCTACATTCTGCCTATAAATCTTATTCTGGTAGGTACTGTTCTTTTGCTAATAACTCAATCAATACTTAACCAATTACTGTAATTCCTTTTCCTATTGAAAATAGACACATAAAATTATAACATATCCAAATTTTATAATTTTTGGATTACTGAACAATTATTAGTGAATTTCCAAAATTAAATTACTGCCCTGAAATCTCTATCCAGACATACCCTGTTTCTATGCCTATAATTAATTCCGTAATCATCCAATTATAAAACCATTTTACAGTCATTTATATCACACATAAATGATCATCTTTCATGTTTAATACTTTCTCTAATTCAGATTTAAGGTCCTCATATCTATAGAACCCTGTAACCTATATTCTGTTAAACAGTCATTCCGGGCAGTCTACACTTATGATAGAATATCTTATAAACTACAAATTCAATTACAAAAATATTTTACAGGATTATATATAAGACACAAATGAACATGTTTCATGTGAACACTTCTTCTAATTCTATCTCTATCAGTCTGTATAATAAAAATAATAGCATTTTCTAGAAAACCTAATTCCAGGTTAGTCATAGTTTTTACTCAATAACTCTTTCCTCACTTCAAATTTCACAAATTTATTTTACATAAGTATAATAACACATTTATGTACAAATTTCATGTTTTAACCATATTCAAATTCAGTCATTAAGATTTTGGAATAATAGCCACAAGTTACTTACTTAAATCTGATTTTAAAAACTATATTAACCCTAACTCATTCTTTATATTTTTAACCTAATTACCTCAATTATTTGTTAAATAAAACCCTAGAACTCTTAAATATAATTAAAAATGATAAATTTAGAATCATTATCTCAAATCAAAATACTTGAATCCTATCTCTTTTTGCTCTACTAAAAGCTTTAACATATTCTCCATCAATTTCCTGTTCTCCCTCTTCTTTCTCTCATCTCTTCCTATCTAATTTTAGTTGATTTATTTGGAAAGGTTAAGAGAAAATTTTCTTTCTTTATTTGCTTCTCTTATGGTTTGTCCAACTCTCCAAAAGTGGCAGCCAAGACTTCTCCTTTATATACTAAAACCAACTCCAAAAAGACATGAAGACAAAACAAATAGAAATTTCTAGATTTGGTGATTTGTCACCTTTCCAATTAATTAATAAGTCAATTAATCATTTTATATCAATAATTTCATTTTCCCTCACCCTTGGCCGGCCACCTTGGCTGATTTCTAGAATGAGTGGGTCCCACAATTTAGTTTAATTACACTTTTGGCCCAAAATTTTCCTTCTTTGCATTTTTGACCCCAAAACTTTTTATAATTTATTCTGTCTATTCTGTTTAGATTTAACCTCAAGTGTGGGGAGTGAAATACCTTATTTTAAATTGTTCTATCCTTTAAAAATAGTTGTGGGTCATTTTTGGATCCCAGACAGTGGATTTCCAAAATTGCTCCCAAAGTTGCTTTTATTTATAATTTTGCCATTACTCTTATTTTTAGTGTCCTAAAACATTTTTCAACTCTTTATTTTTACCATAATTTCACATAAAATTAACCTATTTAATGCCCCCAAATTTGGGTTAGAAATTCTTAAATTAGCTGGACTGCTATTTTCTCGGCAGTGTTCTCGACACAGGCAATTTCTGGAAAAGTTTTGCATTTGCTTTCTAACTATGTCTCTAAAATTATTTCCCATCATTTCAATTCTTTTAAACCATAAAATGAAAATCAATTCATGTATACAAGATGGGGCTTCCTATATGTGATGCAGATATGACTGTACCATAACTCATTTGAGGGGCGCATCTGGATGGATTTTGGCTCTGCTGTGATCTTCCAGAAAGTCCTCTATATCTACTATGGAGGGTTGACTAATGAGTCACTCCCATACTCTTCATCCCACTCTCCAACCTGGAGGAACTTCTCATCTTAGCTTTCTTCTTCTCTTTCATCTCAAATCTATCATCTACCTCCCTATACTTCGAGGGCTTAGGCTTAAGGTACTTCTTAAATGATACTTTATCTACCTGAGGCATAACTGAAGGATATGCTGGAGGAACTAGCACTTTTGGAATTACCCATACCGGAGGTATCTATTGTTGTCTTTACTCCATGATAAATTAACTATCATCTCAGAATTCCTCGGTAGTTGATCTATATGCTGAGCCATGTTAGCCACATCCACCTATGGCTCATGAGGAACCTCATTACTTCCAAACCCATCTAACGAATACTTTTTAGATGGTAAATCTCGCCTGGAACGGCCTTGTTCTCGTCCTTCAACATGTCATAGAGGTATTTTAATATTGATGAGAAGAACAACAAACTTAGACTCATAACACATATACTTAATGCAGATCTACACCAAAGAAAATCGCAAAATAGACGAGACATGAAACCTATGCTCTGTAGTTATCTTAATCAACACTTAGTCTAAGGAACATACACATACATCTATCTTTCTATCTTAAGGATTATAAACTGTGAACATTGGTTTCTTGCACCCCTCAGACTCATGCTAAGCAAACTGGCACTCATCGGAACCAAGCCCGCACTTGGACGGACCCAGAAAGGCATCTGATAGGAATCGGACCCGGGCCACCACCTTCAAGCCAAGGCGGTGCCCCCATAGCCTGCTGCGCCATATTTTTGTTGTCGCCCTCCTCCTTTAGCCATGCCGCCAAAGGCCACGGCGGCGGCGCCGCCCCCTCCGGTGGCAGCCCTCTTGCCTATAAATAGAAGTCCCCCCTTCATAGTTAAGGGTCCTGTAATCACTTGAAGTTGACTTTCCTTCTCGGATTTCCTCTATTTCTCTCTCATAAACCGATTTCTTCTTATTTCTTTAACTCTCTTTGAGTTTAAAAGAATAACCAAATCGGGTCGAGTGGAGCCCAAATTTCTTTAGTTCTCTTTGAGCTAAAGAAGGACCAAATCTGGGGCGCGTGCAGCCTCAAAATTATTTCTAACAAAATCACCCAGTTGATTTGTTTGTTTTATCAGGCAAAAGACCATCCGACTGTCTTCTCAGGCCTCAAACAATCCCCAGTGGAACTCCGAGCTAGGCTAGCAATCAGACGACCATCAATTCAGCTACCAATCAAAAGTGGAGCTTCAATCCAGACGAGCAATCTGACCGCCGCCTTCCCAAAAAGCAAAGGAGAAGGTATCGTCCCCTAAACTTTCCTATTATTGATAGAGCATCAAAATAGGCAAATCTCCTTTATTTTAATAGAACGTCAAAATAAAGAGTCCAAAGCATGAGAAGTTGAGCATAAAATCAACCCTCCTTCGCAAGAAGGGAGAACTGTGTGGGTTTTGATTCCTATTCAATGGGATACGCAGGCAAGCTATCTAAGAGTTTCAAATCCAAAGAAGTGAAAGCGACCTATTTTCCATTAATTAATGCTTTATTGATTGTATTATTTGGGGAATATGTGATCGACCTAGAACCCATAAGGGCTAGAGTTGATATCCCATATTTTTTATATATCTTCTTGGATTGTAATAATTTACTTACCGTACTCTAAACTGCTTTACTATTTTATTTTCATATAAACTGCTCATGTATATATATATATTCCATTCTTTAAACTGTTCATGAAAACACTTTAAACCAAAGTTAAAATTAGAAGCCAAGTTCAACCGAAAACCTAGTCCCTGAATCCTCTTTGGTTTCAAAGGCTGGTGCATTTAGTGCACTTATTTTTTCCTTGGGATAAGATTGGAGTCAAATTGGGTTTTTACCTTAAATTTTCTCAACAAAAATAACTTAAGGTGGCGACTTCAAAATGTCAAAATCATTTTCAAATAATAAGGTGCTAAGGTCATCTCGGTGCATGAGAAATCATCCCAAAAAAATGAGAGCTCTTCTCAATCCTTCCGTGATAGCGGAAGAGGGTGCTTGGGCGAGGCCTCACAGTTGGCGACTCCACTAGGGACAAACTTTTTTTTCAAAAGTAAAAGAGGACTACCAATTGGTTGAAAATATTTCTAAATTTTTTTTTACTTGGCTTTTAGTATAACTTTGGTTTTCACGCATCACTACATCACCAGTTACAAAATTCAACCCTGGATAGCGAGTAGCATTGATCTGACAACTCTCTTTGAGTATGTTGGGAGATAGCAAAAACATCCACCCCGCGACAAATCTTCAAATCCTTTTTGAAATGTAATGAGCAGTCATACTGTTGGACCCACGCGAAACTCATTGTTTCACCTGTGGTTAGGTATCTTCACTGCTCTAGTGTGACGGATACCCTTTACCCCAAACCACTTAGCCTTCATGTACTGAACGTTAGACCTTGGACCTTAGGGCCCATGAGCCATGATAATGTTAAAATGTCATCATTAACCAATTTTCACACATGCATGACCATGCATACATGCACAACCATTTGCCTCAAGATTCTCGTGCCCTGATAAAATGAGGTCATGGAAATACCTAGCAGGTAAACCATCTTGTACCCATAGCTCATTGTGATAAATGAGTCGATCTCGTACCAAGAGCAATACCAAAGCAGATCCCCATAATCCAACTCTAAAACCCAAGAAGTCCACTCCTTTTTTGAACCAAAGCAGATCAGAGCCCTCCTCATGTGGTAGTGTGTAGCTGAATAGGGCATCCTATCTAGAGGAGTCACCACTTGCAGGTGATCCTTGAGCCAAACCTGGAAGAGAAATTAAAGAGTTAAAATAGAAAAAATGTGTGACGAGGAAGTACAAGATATTCCTACTTGCAAAATGACTGGGCTAACAGACCAAGACCCCTCAGCCCTGTAGTTTCCATCCAAGCTCTGAAGGGTCTCTGCCAAAATCAGATTGGCAATAGTACCACCTCACTTCATCTGAGCTACCAATTCTACTACTCGCACATCTCCCCAGCCAGTTGAGCTGAAAAATAGGCATCCAATAGTCAGACACAGAACCAAGGTTGTCGTTCTGTGTTTTTGTCTCATCAGGTCCCTTGTGTCCTCTAGATATTGAAACTCAGTTGTGACTGCAGTCAGATTGATCTGGTCTCCCATAACCATAGAGCTAGCAAGCTCTTGTCCCAATCCAAGGAGCCTCTTGAAAGAACGAAAGTATCCAACCCGGTATTCAGGAACAGCTAGAGCAGCATTCGGGTTACTTTCAAGGATAGCACTGAATTCCTCGAAAGTGGGGCACATTTCTTCCATGCTCGCCCCAAATCAAAACACATAATCAGCAGGATCCCAAAACCTCAAACAGGCCTTCAAAAAATCCCAATTCACCTTTACACCCCTCAAAGTCAAAACAGAATTGATCCCATACTTGCCCAAATTAATCTTTTTGACTTTGTCTAGGTTTTTGGTCCACAAAAACATATGGTGATTATAATAGGGCTCCATGGGATTTCTGAGTGAAAGTGAGAGTTAGAATGGCTTTTGGGAAGGAATAGGACCCCTATTTATAGAAAAATTTCAGCCCAAAATGGCTTGAACCCGCAGGCCAGGGCTACACCATAAAGCACTAGGGCGGCGCTGCCATAGCCCTTTAGCGGCACCACTCACCTATGATGGAAACACCGCTAAGCCCTAAAAAAGCCTCAGGGGGCACCACCAAAGCCTTAAGGCGTCACCACCCCTTTATCCTAGCGGCAACACTGTTCCTTCCAGCAAAATTTCCTGAAAAATTCTAAATTTTCGAGATTTCAGGGGCATTCTAGGACATTTCCAAAATCATTTGGCATTTCTTAGACATTTTAATGCATTCAAAGTTCATTGCACAACATTTTTAGTTTACATCCATAACATGGGTAGTTGGCTAAAATATCATAAATACATGTATACATAGAGCATACATCAAATATCATCCGTACATCATTGTTTATAAATAAGCATAAGCATATCAATACAAGAAGGAAAATGCTTAAGAAAACCACTAGTCTCTCCGACAACGCCAGCGCGGGTCCTCTGGTTGACAAGGTGGGTCAGCTTGAATATCAAGTCGAGTCAGCATGCCCGATAGAGCCAGCTCTATTCTACGTCCCATGCGATAGGTGTGACGGATCCACTCCATATTAACCTACCAAAAGACAACACAAGCTTAAGGATCATTTCCGAAAGCAAGGCCAAAAGAAAGTCACAAGCTTAAGGATCATTTCCGAAAGCAAGGCCAAAAGACATCATAAGCTTAAGGATCATTTTCAAAAGCAAAATTCAAGAATATGAATATACCTTAATGTTATCAGGTAACTCTAGTGCAAGAGGATGAACTGCATCCGGAAGACGGTATGATCACATCTCGCCATGAGCACTGGTGTAGAAAATATTCTTAGATATCTAGAAGTTAGGGCCCAAATTGACCCAATCAAGATCATTCTGCATCCCATGAGTAACGCTAGGGTCAGTTAAAGATGGATCTCTTGACGCACCCGCACTTTGAACCCGACTTTGTTGAGGAGCAGAAGGTCCAGCAGAGCTAGACAGATGTCTTAGTCGTTGACATAGATCACCAATAGGTCCCATCAGTCGAGTGCTACAGAACAGTGCATAATTATCTTGAGGAGTCATATACAGATGTATGGGAATACCGGTGTAAGCCTCATCAGGGGCATGGATGTTCATATTCCACCTCATGTCAACTGGTGGGTGTGCAGGAACTACCCACCTACCAATAGTTTGAACCCAGACTCTCTCTCCCAGGTAATACAACTTATTATGTAGAGACCGAAGCAACAGTCGAGAACAAGCCAGTGTGGCACTTGGATAAAGTTCTACTGGCATCAATTGCATCCTATCCAAGTAAGGTTTCGTCACAACCTGTAAGAAGGTTATTATGAACATAAACCAGAAGATGTGAAAAAGGTAAAGTTAGAGATACCTTAAAGGTGTTGAGGCTGCCAAAGGATGCTCGGATAGTCCTAAACTCACGCATGCTAGGGCTAGTCCAATATTCCCTGTTCCATCAGATATCGGCCGAAAAGATGTCCATCCTAGGGTTGTTAAGAGTGGGAGCCAGCATTGGGAAATACTCGTAAGCCTAGACCTGTTTCAAATATTGAATACAGAGAAAGTCAGAAAGACCAAGTAAAGTTCACACAGGGTACGGAGAGTACCTCCCAATTCAAATCAACAGGTACAGAGAGTGCCAATCAGTTTAAGTTAAACAAAGGATGCAGAGAGCATACCTCCCAAATAAAGTGAGTCCCACCAAAGGAATTAAAAGCTCCAAGAGACAAGTCACACATCTCCAGGTACATGGTTCTCAAAATAGTGCCAGCCTAATCATTCCCCTAAATGAGTCAAGTCTATCAAACTAGGCAAAATGTTTAGATTAACTATATCTCGACGGGTGTGCCCAAATGTAAATCCCGCCAGAATCAATATCATTAGCCTGGCTAAAATCTTGGTATTGAATAGCATATCAGTGAATGGCTCTATATCTCTCTGTCGAGCTTGAAGCCAAGTGCGAGGTATCGATATGCGATCCCGGGGTGGATCCTGACCTATGAATTGAATCATCTCTCCAGGAGTGAAGGTAACCCTCCAATCAGTGCAAAGGTCTAGGTGTCGGGTCCCGAAGTGCAGTCCAGTCAGCATAGACAGATCAAACGGAGTAACAGTGAGCTGCCCGAATGGAAAATAGAAAGTGTTGGTTGTATCCCACCACCGCTCAGCCAGAGCCTTGATCAGGGCTACGTTACTCTCAGGGTTTGTTTTGACCCTTAAGAAAGATATAAAACCAGTAGGCTCCAACAAGGTCCTCACTGAAGTTTCGGCTGATAGAGCATCAGCTAGATAGGCCAAATTTGATCTAGCACCCCTATTCCTAAGCATAGTGCTCTTTCGAACAAAAAGGAATTCACTCAGGAAAAAAAAATGATGATGAAATTGATGATTGATTAAAAATTGATTGATTGGGAAAATACCTAAATTTTGCCGTCCCAAGAGACGTGTCGTTTTGGTTCCTGAAGCAGATTTTTCGGGTTAGGATTATCTTGCTGCGTCTCATAGCCATAACGCCTCCTACTACTATTAGTACTTCCAAAATTTGAAGCCATGAAGAAAAATTAAAATTTTAGAAAAAGAAACTTTCTAGAAAGAATCTAGAGAGAGAAAGAAAATTCCTAGAGAGAAAGAGAAAAATTTCTAGAGAAAGAGAGAAAAAATGAAAATGAGAGTGAAGGGAATGAGAGAGCCTCACTCCTATTTATAGGTTTTGAGAATCTTGAAAATGACCATTTTGTCCCCTGCTGCAGGTAAAAACAAGGCAACTTACATTTTCGAAGCAGTTCAAGTCAGAATCAAGTGCTGACAGCTCTGATGCGTCCGCATGACTTTTCTCTATCCATCGACCAATCATATGCCCAAATCAGACATGGGATGTTTCTGCAATTCAAAAAATGACAAAAAAGAAAAAATATCAGAAAAATTGAAAGTTGTCCGAAGCATGACAGATCACACTAACATACCTTCAGACCTCTCAAGATGCGATCAGAATACATTTCTTTTATTCTGAGCAGACAGGAACAACCCGATTCACCTACATCAAGTCTGTCATCCAAAATGGACAACCGTGATGGGGGCAGCTATGAACACTAGTTTCTCACACCCCTCGAACTCATGCCAAGCCGACTGGCACTCACCGGAACCAAGCCCGTACTCGAACAGACCCAGACATGCGTCTGATCGAAATCGGACTCGGGCCACCACCCTCAAGCCAGGGCGGTGCTGCCCTGCCTAGGAGGCGGTGCCGCCACCCCTTCTGGGTGGTGCCGCCACCCCTTCTGTGCCACATTTTCGCTGCTGCCCTCTGTAACACCCTAGCTTAAAGGCTTAGAATATAAGCTTAAAAAGGGCAAACTTAAGGTTTTCTTTGTTTATTTAAATGTTATGTATGATATATGATTTTGCTTAAATTGAGTGAATATGCATGTTTTAGACAGTTTTACACATGTAAAAGTACATCAAAGGCTGTTAGGAAGAAATTGGAAGAAACTTGAAATTTTGTGAACTGGGGGCAAAATAGTCATTTTGCATCCCTTCGAGTTCTTAAGGAATTATCACCATATTTATAAGTAGAAAATGATTTCAGGGAATGTAAATGGTGTTAGTTAGTTAATTTGAAGATTTGATGGAAAAATAAACCTGATTGAAAATTATATCGGGTAAGCTCCTCAATTGAGGTGCTTCGGTTGCACTAAGGGCATTATAGTCTTTTCCTTTAAGGTATGGAATTATACTATATATGCAACCTTATGTCATTAGTTTAGGCTTCATGAAATCTAGCAATTGGATCAAATGATGAAAATGGACGGTTGGATCAGTAGGATGCAAATTTGCTATCATAAGCTAAAAGCATTGGATTTTTGCCATTAATTTTTGATTTGGTGTGGCAAATGTATGTGTTATCCACCAATGTTGACTTTGGATGGACAAATAGCATTAAAGTAAACAAAATGGATGGTTGGATGGCTAGGTTTCACTAAAGTTACCATGAAACCTTAACCATTGGATCAAACCTTTGATATTTTGAAAGATATTTCCCACCACTTCACCATTGTCATCTTTATTAAGCTTTAAAGTTGCAGAATTT
>CANXYC011366480.1:0-33016 GCA_948193065.1 Aleurites moluccanus
GGGGCTACCTATTTATAATAGGAGCTTGGGGGTCGAAACCTATCATTTTCCAATGTGAGATTCAGAAGAAAATGAATCCAGAACGTAGCTGCTGCCGGCAAGAGGTACTGTTGTCGCCGAAAAGGGGTGGCGGCACCACCAGGGGGCAGCACAAGATCTGAAGGAGGGCGGCAGCAATGGCAAAGAGTCATGCTGTCGCCCTTGAGTATGGCAGATGCTGCCCAGAGGTGGTAGCGGCACGCCACCCCTCTCCGGCGGCAATGACATGTCTAAGAGACGACACCTGTGCCCAGATTTCATTCTGAGTTTGTCTGAGTGCCGGTTTGATTTCGGGGAGTACCATTCGGGTTGGCACAAGTCCGAAAATGTAAAAAATGAGTGTTCAGCTTTGGCATTTTACATACTTTCTGCCTTGTTCATTGATAATTTTGTCATCATTTTTGTGGTGACTGTTCTTCTTGCTGCTCTTGATTATTGGGTGGTCAAGAATGTGAGCAGTCGTATTCTAGTTGGTCTTAGGTGGTGGAATGAAATAAATGATTTGGATGAGAGTGTGTGGAAATTTGAATCCCTTGACCAAGAGGTTGGTATAATTGTACCTCATTCTTCCACTCTTCAACAAGACTGATTTTGAAGTTCATATTCAATTTCTTTAAGACTTTTTCTCTTGTACTGATATTACTTAAATTTCACACATATTTGTTCATGTTTTTGTTTTAGTCATTGGCCCGGCTGAACAAGAAAGATTCATGGTTATTCTGGTGGAGTCTTTACCTGATAGTAAGCAAGTGGAATTTCATTATCGCACGTTAAACTTATAATTAGCACATAGTACTTCTAGAAAGTTGGATGTAGAATATTTTTGAGGAATTGAAGAATGTAGGAGGGTTCACCATCAAATATTAAGAAAATTTTAAGATCCTAATTGAAGCATCTGGAAACACATGGAAAACTGATGGTGAATGTAAAACCATGTGTGTGATTTTGCACCCATCGTGCTCTCAATCTTGCTTGACTGTGGTTTGGTTATACTCTTTAGAGTCTAGAATTTACACGTGTTCTTTTATTTCCAACATTTTTTATATTTGATGTTCCATTTATCTCATAGGCTGTTGCATGGATTGTGCTCGGAATTTTCTCCCTAATAAGGTTACAAGCTGATTACTGCCTCATTATTGGAGTTTGTTTGACTCTCCGCGTTGCAAACATCATTGGTTTTACTAAATGCCGCAAAGGTGAGAAAACAGTTTGTTAGGGTTCTCAGATAACATTATTTGGTCGAATATGACTCTTAGCATTGATCTTCACTATGTTTTTGAAAGTAAAATGTATGTTAGATTGTTAGTATCAAATAAATCAGCCACAACCCTCCAAAGACAATGGGGAGGCACTGAGAAGGGAGACAGTGGTTTAACTTAACTGTGAATGTGAATTTAAATAGATTGGTGAAATGGGATGTGCCATTGACCCGACTATTGACTTTGAAATAGGGATAAGCTTAGCCACTAAATAAATTAACAAGATTCAATGTGCCATTTGCTGGAGCTTACATTACATGCTTCTTATTCCATTTTTTTTTCCTTTTAAAATTGATATTAACAACGTAGAAAAAATGTCTGGTGTAGATGCCAAGAAGCAGATTCAGCAGTTTGCATCCCAGACTATCGCATCTCAAGTCTCATCTACTATTCAGTCGGCATTCAATGTCGTGTGAGTTCATCAGAAAAGTTGTGCAGTTATGCAAATATGGTAGTGGCCGCATTGTACAAATTTAGCCATGTTGAACAGGCTTATTCTTTAAACTGCTGTAGGATACACAATAGAAGTTTTTGTATGACATCTTTTTTTTTTTTTGAAGAAGAAGAAGAAGACATCTAATTCTTGTGTAATTGTTTATAAGGAAAATTTATAGTAGAAGATTAATTTTCCTTATGGCCTATGATGTTCTCTCTCCCCCTCTCTGCATGTATGCTTCATTCAATGTCTTTAAGCTTTTGTTATTTCCTTGTACCTTAAAAGCTATTGCCTAACAAGAATCTGTCCTTACAAGCTTTGCTAGTCTAAAAATTGCTGGTTAAATAATGGAAATTGATGGAAAACAGAGAGAGAGAGGGAACTATAGGGGAAATAATCAAAGGAACTTTAATGTTAAATTAACTTTTAGGAAATAAAAGTTGATGTCCTATTTTTCAAAAAAAAAAAAACTTAAATGGAGACTAGTTTTTTAACTGACGTACCTTGCAGGTGATTTGTGTTTTTTAATTAACATGTGGATTATTGATATAGAATATTATTTTTTTTACAATTCATTTAGAATAAAAATTTATAATATAAATATAATAGGAAATAAAATCTAAATTATTATTATTATTCTAAAATTAAATAAAAATAAAAATTAAGAGAATATTTTTTTATTGTATTATTTTTTAATTTAATATTGACAACGAAATCAACTAAATAATATTTTATATCAATTTTTAATAATGAAATTATAAAATTTTTAATTGATAAATTTTATATTAAATTTTAGTAATTAAATTATAAAATTTTAATTAATTAACAACTAAATTTTTTTTTACATTTTATAACAAATAATACAATAGAATAAATTTTTGTCAACTAAAAATTTTATAATATAATTATTAAAAATTGGTATAAAATTTTGTGAATTAAAAATTATGTAATTTGATTATTAAAAATTGGTATAAAATTTTATCAATTAAAAATTTTATAATTTAATTATTAAAAATTGATATAAAATATTATTTAATTAATTTAATTATTAATATTAAATTTATAAAATAATATAATAAAAATCAATTAAAAAATTTATTTTTAATTTTTAAAATCTTATTAAAAAATTTATCAACTCAAAATAATTTTTATTTTATTTTTTATTTTTTATATGTAGTCATATTACTATTACCGTGTAACGTTACACGAATGATACATCAATAATTTTAATTTTATTAAATAAAATATCACCAAAATATCTAACAACCAAAATCACTTACGAATCTCAAATGCTTATCTATACTTTCCCCCTATATTTTAATAGTATTAGAATTGGCAAGGTTCCATTAGACTTAGAATTCTAAGGATATAACTAAGTTAGATATGCTTCAATTTTTTATTTATTTTTTAACTGATTTTAGATAAAGCTGAAAATATAAATAATATATATATATATACAAAAAAGCTGTTTTAATTAAGATTAAAATAAATTTACAGTAATGATTTGTGTGCATTTAATGTTCTCTCTATATAAAAGTATCTTTATTATTATTATTATTTTTATCTTAATCACATAAAAAAAAAAATGGATAATGCATAGTGAAAAATATACATACGAACATGCTGCTTATTTTTTATTTTTTTACTTAAATTTTAGAATTCTCTAAAGTCCATTTGATTAAATTTCACAATTAAGTCAATTCAAATTCATTTATTATAGAAAATAAAATTAAGAGTAATTATATTAGTGAAAGTTGCCTAACAAATAACAAACATTTTTAAGTTAATTCATTTTGAAATAACCTTTTTTCTCATTATATATTAAAAAAAATTATAATGTATATTAAATTATATTTATATATTGAAAATTTTCTTTAATTAGATTATAAAGAACAAAAATTTAATATAAAGAAAATTCACCTATAAATCTTTTTATATCGATGCATCAAACAAAAAAGTCTCCCATATTTAAAAATACCAATATATTATATCCAAAGGGATTAAAAATAACAACTACTATATCTATTGTTTTATGATTAGTACAACTTAAAAAAAAAATTAATAATGAATTCAAATATAACTAATACATAGAAAAAAAAATTAAAAAAAATAACTAAAAAATTGTACTTAAGAGCATCTGCTTTCTCTTGAAATTCTATATTTCCAAGTTTCTTTTACTTTTCAAGTTAATTCAATTGAATCATACCGGATGTTTGGTTCCCTAATTTGATAATATAAAAACCCTCAATATTATAACGCAACATGATATTAAGTTGTTATTAGTATTTGGCAGTAAATTTATTAGTATTTTATGTAATTAGTTTTTTAGTTTTCAATAATTCCATTTCACTCTTTTGATTATTGATATTAACTATTAAGTAATTATTAAATAGTTAAATAACAGTCGTTTATAAAAAGTTTTAATTTAAAAATTTTTAAAAAAATCTACTTTTTAAAATAAAAAAATTAAATTATCATTTAAAAATAATATTTAAATAAAAAAAATAAATATTAATATTTATTATTAATGACCATTCAACGCATTACACTTAAAATAATAAATTTATCCAGTTAATAGCTATTAAATATTAACTATTAGCCACAACTAACAGTTAAATCAAATAGAGTTTAAAGTAATTTTTAGCAAATTGAATTTTTATTTAAATTTTATTTTAATAAAATTTTTATTGGACAATAAAATTTTAATTTAATAATTAAGTTGCGAAACACCCAAGTACAATTATATATGAACTAGTCTACACTAGCTTACCACATTAAAAATGAAATCAAAATCACATAGACCACCTATTATTAATTACTTAACATCCACAGACAAAGAAAAAAAAATTGAGAATGACTTACCTTTGTTATTGTAGACATAATATTGATACTGATATAAATAAATAAAAATTCATAAAATTATAATAAAAAAATTAAAAACAACTCATACACGAATAACTAAATATAATAAAAAAAATTTAGAAGATCAAAACATTAAGTAATTCAATTATATGATTGAAACAGTTAAAAAGATTAAAAGAATATTGTATGAAAAATAAATGGATGTAATCAACAAGTAAAAGATGAATATATGATATACTCAGGATGTTATATATTATTGGGATTAGGTAAGTTTAAATTTTAAAGGAATAATAGAGTTTGGATGCCTTTAAAATTCAACTAAATAGCATTTTTTTTTTAAATAATTTTCTTTTTATCTTTTTAATTAAGAAAAATTTATTAATTTAAAATATTATATTAATTAATAACTAAGTGAAAATATAAACTGATTATTAATAAAAAAAAATTAAGTTTAAAGTTTTTTTATATCACTGTTTTTTGTTATAAAGAAAATATTATCTTAATTTTTAAATTTAATAGTTTTATATCTAAATTATTATATATATTTAAAAATGGATTAGAAAAATTTAAATTCAAATGATAAAATATTACATTTATCACATAAAAATTTTAAAATAAAATTATTAAGTAGTGTAAAATTCAAAGTTAAAAAAATAATTTTTCTTATAAATATTTGTTTAAATTATTATTTTTGTCTGTTTAGAAATAATTAGATTTTTTTATAAATATTAATTTAAATATCTAATGTCCAAATTAATAACGGTTTCACCTAACCACTTAATATATATTATTAAAGGAAAAAAAAGTTTTTTTTTTTGAAAAGATAAATTCTGAAATCTGTTATAATTAACACTTATATCTTTATTTTTTAAAAAACTAATTAGTTAATACATATATTTTGATTATGTTAAATATTTTTATCATTCCGTATAACTTTTCATATTTTTAGTTAAAAAATTTTAAAAAATAAAAAAAATAGTAAAATAATCAAAATGTCCCTATTATTTATTATCTTACTTATTTGTCTCCCTTTTTTCATTTATTAAAAATTATCTGCTATATGTTAAATTAAAATAATTATTTTTTATATATTTAATTAAAATAATTATTTTTTTTATA
The DNA here is from genome assembly GCA_948193065.1 of Aleurites moluccanus. Classification (NCBI taxonomy): domain Eukaryota; kingdom Viridiplantae; phylum Streptophyta; class Magnoliopsida; order Malpighiales; family Euphorbiaceae; genus Aleurites; species Aleurites moluccanus. The sequence continues at coordinate 5,716 of CANXYC011366480.1, forward strand.
TATATCTAATTAAAATTATAAAAGAACCTTATATACATATAAAAAATATCAGAAAAATATTTTTTTTTAATTATTTTAAATTTGATTAAAATGCTCAAAAAATAATTATTTTAATTATATATATATAAAGAGTAGTTATTTTAATTGAATATATAAAAAGTAAATTTTAATAAATGATAGTAATTTTATTTATTTTAATTTTAAATAAAATAATTATCTTAATTAAATAAAAAATAATTTTAATTTTAAATTAAATATAAAAATAAAAAATAAATATTTCTACAAATATTTCATTAAAAATATTTATATATATTTTTATTTTAATTAAATTTAAAAAGTAGAAACATAAATGTTCATGAAATCAAATTTTAAGAATTAAAAAGTAATTTATTCAAAAAGCGGAAATATGGATAATATATTTTAGTCAATTTATTAAAATTTAATGAAAAAATAAAAAAAAAATTGATACAAAGTCTAAGATCCTATTTGATTTAGCTATTATTAATAGTTGTTAATTGTTATTAAGAATTGTTAAGTGTTAGCTGGTAACTCTTACCTAGTAGCTGGTGATTGTAATTTGATAGCTGATAATTATTATGCGGTAGTTGATTATTATAAGTATTTGGTAAAATTATTATTAGTTGTTAACTGTTAATATGTTTAATGGTTATTAAGAATAAATATTAATATTTAATTTTTCATTTAAATATTATTTTTATAAGTTAATTTATTCTTTTTATTTAAAAATACATAATTTTTTTCTAAAAAACCTTAATTTAAAATTTTTATAAAAAAAATTTTAAATAATTGTTTACTATTAATAGTTAACACCTATCAAAAAAAAATAATAATAATCATACGATTTAATGCAATTTTTAATAACCAAAAAATTAAAAGTTGAACATCCATAAGTGTCTGACAGAATTAGAATATAGAGATTAAGTAGTTAATTTTTTAAAAATAGAAATTTACATATTAATTAAGTTAACATTTAAGGATTAAAAAGTAATTTATCCTTTAAAAAAATTATTTTACTGTTTCTAATATACTGCCGTTTAACGTCTCGATGTCCCAGGTTTTTTTTTTTTTTACCCTCCTATATATATAATTTTCATTTTTAACAAAGACGATTGCGCTGGAGTTTGCTTCTCTTCTCCGGCTGGATCCAGAGCAACCACACACAGAGCAGTCAGCAGTTAGAGAAAGTGAAAGAGAGATGCTGCAGTGTATATTTCTCCTCTCCGATTCCGGGTAATATGATTAGGGAAAATAGATAATAAATACCTCATCTCCCTTTCAATTTTTTTTTAACACAAATACAGTATGGCGATTTTGATCTGCTTGAATTGAAATAATTGGGTATTTGTAAAATTCTGACAGGGAGGTAATATTAGAGAAGCAGTTAACTGGGCATCGTGTGGACAGATCGATTTGTGATTGGTTTTGGAATCAAGTCATTTCTCAAGGTGATTCTTTTAAGGTACCTATATTATGTTTTAAGATTCACTTTGTCATTTTAACTTCTGGGTCTAATTCTGATTTCAATTAGTTTTTAGTTCTATGTGCAATTCAAGTTGTCACTAACCATTCTATGTTCTTGTTGTTTCTGGGTGTTTACATTCGGTTCGGCTTTTCTTTGGATAGCAACAACTTGTTATTGCTTCACCAACACATTACCTGTTCCAAATTGTTCGCCAAGGCATTATATTTTTAGCTTGTACCCAAGTTGAAATGCCACCTTTGATGGCCATTGAGGTATATTTTTCTGAGGTTTATGTTATTGTAATTTTCAATGTGTTTTATATACGCGTTCCTTGACTTTTTACCTACTTGATTTTTTAGTTCCTTGGCAGAGTCGCTGATGTTCTCTCAGATTACCTTGAAGGGTTGAATGAAGATTTGATAAAGGATAACTTTGTTATTGTATATGAGGTAATTCCAGCTTGTTCTAGTTTTGCATTGCGAATTATTAAGGTAGCATAATTCTTCCAGGGATAATGCTGTTTGGGATTGTGTAAAAATTACATCTTGCAAAAGTGTTCATATATGTGATCTAGAGATAATTTAAAGGCTAAGTTAAGATTTCTACCTTATCCCAACTTCTTCAATTTTATTCTTGGACTGAATACAACTGGCATATTTTATTTTAAATTGGCAGCTTTTGGATGAGATGATAGACAATGGCTTCCCTCTTACCACAGAACCTAATATCCTGAGAGAGATGATAGCTCCACCAAATATTGTTAGCAAAATGCTGAGTGTTGTGACTGGTAACAGTTCAAATGTGAGTGACACCCTTCCAGGTGCAACAGCATCTTGTGTTCCATGGAGAACAACTGACATAAAATATGCAAACAATGAAGTTTATGTTGATCTTGTTGAAGAAATGGATGCAATTATAAACAGGTCTAAATCTATATTCCCAAATTCAATTTTTAATTTGGATTTCTCCATCTCCACGACTCCATCAATATAATTCAATTTGGTTTTTTAAAATTTTCCAATTGATAGTAATTTAAAATTAGTGTTAGTTTCCTACAAAAAGTGTGTTTTGCCTATATAAAGTATGTTCTCTTCCAGTCCATGAGTAGGGGCAGTTAGTTGTGTGATTACTTTTCTTGTATTGCGCACACATTTGGAATGCCACTTACTTTGGAACTTTTTTTTTTATGTTGTTTTTACGTTTTGTTGATCTAATGATCTAATGAGATGTCTTGCACTAATGGACCCTTGGAAACTTTATATCAATTTAAAGCAAGGAAACAAAATCTCAGCATGCAAGTTATTTATAATATACAAGAAAACAGGCATGTAACAAATTTGTGTTCAGAACATTCATGACACAATTAGACATGGAAGATTTCAGAGGATGGGCAACTTCATTTACTTTATTCTCATTAAAATTAAAAAAAAAAAAAAAAAGAAAAGAAAAAAAGAAAAACGATCTGGCATTTCTGCATTCTCACTTGCTAGCCACTGACACTATTGGAAGACTGGTTCAACTTGTGGGTGGTTGACCTGACTACTGAGTTTCTATCATGATAGACTGCTTGAATGGGGTTTAGGATATGTAAGTTAAGACCATGAATTCAGATGGAATTCATTAAAGACAATTCCTGAAAGGAATTCTACAAGCATGTCCGATCAAATTCCTATTGAGACATGCAATCTTTAAACAGAATGCTGTATACACCCCGGGGGCTAAGGGGGAAAGCAGGGGATGTTAGCAGATACTAGAAATTTGATATCGATGGTGAACTCTAAATTATGTGTAATATGGATGATTGTACTGCATATACTTTCCACTGGGTAGAAAATTCACAGAATGAAAAATGACATTTTTGGTTGATACCGCTTATAAAAACAATTTTTAAAAACATGTTTAAACTGTATAATCTGCTATAGTGAACCTGAAACTTATAGCCAGAGTCCATTTTACTTATATTCTTTTTTCCTCAAAAAGATGGGTTATATATTATGTGAACATGTTGCATCAGTTGTTACAGTTGACACCAGAGTGTTCCAAGTGGGGATTGTTTGATCATTTTCATTGAGAACAAAATTGTATTTAGTATTTGGTACTCTATAGTTCATATTTTTTTGTACCACATGGTTGTCTTTGAAAATGCTAAGCAATCTTCTCTTTTGCATGCATTGTTCAGGGATGGGATCTTGGTGAAATGTGAAATATGTGGCGAGGTTCAAGTGAACTCCCATATCACAGGTGTTCCTGATTTGACTCTTTCATTTACAAACCCATCTATTCTGGATGATGTGAGATTCCATGCCTGTGTTCGGTTTCGACCTTGGGAGTCACATCACATCCTGTCATTTGTGCCTCCTGATGGACAATTTAAGCTCATGAGTTACAGGTTTGTTGATTTTGTGGTAGTTTTTTTTTTGCTAATCAGGGTCACACTGGTGTAAAATGATATTTTTTTGTGATGTTTGTAGAAAGATTAAGAATATTTTTAGAGTTTCACCTCTTTGTAGTCCGATATATGTGCTACATATCCTTTTGTCTAAATAACTTTTTACCTCTAATCCAGGGTTAAAAAGTTGAAAAGCATACCAATTTATGTAAAGCCACAACTTACATCTGATGCGGGGACATGTCGCATCAATTTGATGGTTGGAATAAAAAATGACCCTGGAAAGATGATTGACTCGATAACTGTGCAATTTCAACTGCCCCCTTGCGTTTTATCAGCTGATCTGACTTCAAATCATGGAGTAGTGAATATCCTGTCTAATAAGGTATTTGGCAAGAAATTATTGTGGCAACCTTTAGTATCTGGCTTCAGCTTATCCTTGAGTAAAGGAAAGAAGTCTCATTTTCATGTCTTGTTGATTAAATTATTAATATAGTATGACTATGCCAGTTCAGTTCCTCTCTTTCTATGGGGCTATTTATAGTTAGCTGCTAAATAATTTCATTTTCGTTTGAGGAGCAACAATTTTTTTTTTTCCTGCAAGAGTTTGATCATCTTTTTTGCTAAATTTTACTTGCAGATGTGCTCTTGGTCAATCGATCGAATACCAAAAGATAGAACCCCATCGTTGTCTGGAACATTAGTGCTTGAGACAGGATTAGAGCGCCTTCATGTATTCCCCATATTTCAAGTGGGTTTCAGGATTCAGGGTGTTGCCCTCTCAGGCCTGCAAATAGATAAATTGGATCTGAAGGTTGTGCCTAGTCGTCTTTATAAGGGTTTTCGAGCTCTGACCCGTGCTGGATTATACGAAGTCAGATCATAGTTCAAGTCTTGTACTTGTATAAATGTCAAGTTGTTTCGGTTTCTTGTATTATAACATGCGATCCAGTTGAATGCGCCGACGATTTCATTGATGGACATTTCAGATTTCGAATCAGGACCCATTTTTTAAAAGATAATTGGAATAGAGGCAGATTTCACCTTTTTAATCGTCTTTTGACATTTTTCATTGCAAGTATATTGCATTCAGGCAGACGATATCTTGAAGGGCGAAGCTTTCTTGTTACCTGAAAACGGTTCCCATTGCAGGGCTATCTCAGACTCTTGCAAATTGCGGTAAAGAAAATACAATTTCAAAACAAAACAGAACGGATATGGACTAAGCAATCAAATGTTTCAAATGATTGTAAAAACGGAAAAAGAGAGAATGGGAAATCATAAAATACAGAAACCTAAATTACAAAATGTGGAGTGAATCTATGGGATGATCTCAACAAATCAAGCAGCAACTTTGTTCACTCTGAAAGAATCCATAACTTGTCGAAGATCATTTTCCTCTTCTACAAACACATTCTCTGGTGTTTGCAATCTGAGCTCATACAGCCTGTTATTTTCAACTCCAAGAACAGACAGATACCTTCTATTCCATTCCAAACGAACAACTCTATCTTGTGGCATAACAGCCATCTCATTGTTATTTGCATAAGACTTAATGTTCACCTGATAACAAAACAGAACAACCCAACACCACTTTTAAATTCTGGAATCAATTATTTTCATGATAATCATTATACAAAACATCAAATTAATTACCTCAACTTGATGATAAAGCTTCCCATCATCAGCTACTCTAGAGGAAGTTGAGAGTATATTTGATTCACGCCTGACACCAAGTCTAGTAGACATGAACTCTGTCAAATACTGTTTAAGCACTTTCTTTCCAGCTTCTTGTGGAGGACCCAAATCTTCAACGCTCTTGTATTTTGAAGATGATGGAGAAGACATCTCCACTGACAAATTTTCATCTAAAACAAAAGGGTCCCTGAAGAATATATCTGCTCCAGCACCTCTAACCTGAATCCAATTTTGCGGGTATTTGAAGGAATAACCATCAAAAGTATCAATGTATTCTCTGAATCCAACAGAGGATTGAGCCAATGCAGCGTTGTGGAAACCAATTTCTGGGAAGATGGAGCTTGACAAGATCAAACACGTTGCAGTTCTTCTCCTTAGAACTGCAAAAGCTTTAGTCTGATTATGTAGGATAAAACAATCGTGTTGTGAGAAGACATTAGAAATTAGTTTAATGAGCTAGATTTTACAAGATAATGGAGCAATTACCAGGTGGGTTCTGTGAGATATGGATGGGCAGCGAGTGTAAGCGGCGGAAATGGGGATTGAGCAGCGGAGCCAACTTGGAAGAACTGAAGGACGAGTAGGAGAGGTGAGTTGAACCGGATATGGAACCGAGTCTAGAATTATGGCCATTTCAGAGATTTCCAAAAGCACTGAAAATCGGAGAAGAAAGATAGAGATAAAGATGGGATCTTTGTCAGATTTTTAAAGTTTGGGTTTAATGGGCTTTACACTTGTGAGTCAATTGTATGGGCTTAAAGATCATCATTTTAACCCATTATTTGATTTAGAAATATAGTAGTATAATTTTATTTTCTAACTTGCTGCATACTGAGACATGGTTTATTGAGATTTTAAAGAATCATTTTCCTCCATTTTCATACGCATTTCATTTTGAATACACATTGTGCTTATTTAGCATACTGTCATGGTTCATTTGCTTATGCCATTTTTGTCATATATAAAGAAAAAATGGTGTGGATAAACTTCAAATTTCAAAACTATTATTAATGCCATTTTTTTCAAATGCGTATTAAAATTTTTCTTAATGTACATTTGAACATGTATTACACGTAAGCCAAACGGTCGACCAAAGGTGCAATCCAATTCATCATTTCTGCCATGTGGCTGAATTCTAATAGATGGAGATTAGCCTATGGTCCAAAGTGGTGGATTCATATACAAAAAAGTAGTGAATACCAATTCATTTACACGTCAGCACCAGTTTAATCTATCCTTTTTGGCACGTGCGAGCTGTTTAGGACCTCAAAATTAAAAAATCCACCACGGAATAAAATAAGATTGGCTAAAACTTGATGTTTCCATATATAGTAAATTAACTAAATTTTCTGCTGATTTTATTTGTAATCTAATATAGATTTGGCTAATTAGAGAAAAAAAAATTGGAGAAATTATATATATAATCCTTGAATTAAGAGAGTGTTGGCATTTTTTTTTCACCTCATTAATTTAAGAATTAATTTTTAATTGTATTGAAATGCATTTAATGAGAATTTCAATAAATTAATTAATAATGATAAGTTTAATAAAAAAATAATAAATTATTTTATATACATACTAATAATTGTATATATTTAATTCTAATTTTTAAATTTATAATGAATATTAAAAAATAAACCAATTTTACTTCACTATTTATTGAAATAAATTTTTATTATCATTAAAATTTACATATTAAAATTTAATTTCAATAAATAATGAATTAAAATTTAATTTACATATTAAAAATTTAAAAATAAAAAAAAAAGTTTTATTTTAGTAGATAATAAGTAAGAAATATTATATATAGATAATAATGATATAAAAATAAAGTAAAACGGGGCTTTGCAGGGCTAAAGTCTAATTCTAATGTAAATCTAGTTGATTGCGTAAATATATGGATTAATGATTAATTATGTGACACGTCTATAGAATATAATAATTATAAGACATACTTTATGATATAATTAATTATAGTGCAACTTTGTTTTGATTTCAGATACCATTTTCAGTTTTTTTTTTTTTTTTTAAAAGAACAAATAAAAATGTCCAATATATTATGGGTCATGCATAAAATACCTTCGACGCATTAACAAGAATGTAACAAATTTTATATTTCTTTCATTAATTATATATAGGGATTTTTTCAAAAATATTGAAAAAAAAAATATTTTATTTTTATTATTAGAATTTTTTTAAAAAAATATTATATATCTAAAAATATTTTTTTAAAAATACTGCATATTTAAAAATATTTTTTCAAAAATACTGCATATTTAAAAATATTTTTTTAAAAATACGACATATATCAAACATATATTAAAAAAAATAAAAAATAAAAAATAAAAAAAATATCAAAAAATAATATATTTATGTAATATTCTTTTATATTTAACTACTAAAGACCTAACTTGATCGTAAATAGTAGGTCCTTAAAAAGAAATTTCAAGTTTGAGTGATATTTTCGTTAATTAAATATGTGATTTATAAAAAATAAATATTATATTTCACAAAAAATTTCTTCCTACTTGCTAACATTAACTATTAACTACTAATATCGAGGATTCTATGTAAACAATTTAACAACGCGAAATTCTTTAAAAAAAATATCTAAATTTTATATTTCTTTCTTATAGAATGCTAGTCATTAGCACAATATTAATTATTATTATTATTATTATTCTTTTAGTTTTTCAGGGTCCATTTTTAATTTTATTAAAGTTGATAACATAAAATTATGATCATGATAAGTCAATTAATTTAAATAATTATAATTAAGAAAATAAAATACATTTTTCATTTTTTCATTTTTAAATTTTTATAATATTATATGTTTTATTTTTTAAGAAAATATTTAATATGTTGGTAGCACCGAGTAATATTAGAATATAAATGTTAAAATAGAGTAGCAAGTACCATAAATATTAAAATTATTTTTATTATATATTAATTTTTTTTATAAATTTATAAAATATTCTCATTTCATATTAATTATAAATCGAACTGTATGATTAGCACCATCCAAAATAATTAAAAAAAAAAAAAAAAATTCAAACACAAAATCTATAACTATAAATCTTCTTCTTCACTAGCAAATTAATTTCTCTAATAAAAGGTTAAAAGAAAAAAAAAAAAGGTTCAGGGGTATTACGGTCATTATGTTTTCTTAAAATGAACAATAGTGAATAATCTTATCTTATGGCTCAAGGCAAAAAGTCTGTCCCTTTCACCGCCTCTATATATATCAAAGGCCTCGTATTGTTTATATTTTTGGTAATTTAAACCATTCTCTTCTATTTCTGATGCCATTTCCCCTCACAATTCTTTTGTTGCTGATTATCAATCTCTATGTTTCTCTAAGTTCTTATCTTTTCTCAATATTCTTTATTTTTTTTCCATAAGAATCCCGCAATTCACTTGCTTGTGTACATAGAAAAATTTAGAATTTGTTTTTTTGTCTTTATTCCTTTGTTGCAAAGCAAGTTTCGCTTCTTTTTTTTTTCTTGATTATATGGCTACACTCGGTTTCGTTAGCAATTTCACCATGAAACCATCTTGTAGATTCCTTATGACTCGAAAAAGCTCCGGAATTTTCAGGTCTGCAAAATTCCATCATACTTTAACCAGTAATTTGTTAAGGAATCATTTCAATTTTGACCATAACAAACAATTTTCTACATACACTTTTCGAATTTTGGGATTTCGAAGCATAATCATGAATACCCAGAAATCATTTTGTATACCCAATGCCGTTTTTTGCCAATCTAGACTTATATCAGGATGTACAACAAGGAGAACAAGTAGGGGTATTTCTATTATTGCTAGAGTTGCATCAGATGTTAAAAAATATTCAACTTCTGTTGAGACTAGAGTGAATGACAAGAATTTCGAGAGAATTTATGTGCAAAATGGGATTGGTGTTAAGCCGTTGGTAGTTGAGAAGATTGATAAAGATGAGAATGTTGTAGGAGAGGAAGCTTCTAGAATAGGAATTGCTGTTCCTGATGTCGGTGAAAGTGTAAATATAGAAAATTTGGAGGGTTTTAAGGGAGTTGAGATTGTGAGCCCTAGGAAGGAGGAGTCAGATATTGAAAAAGAGGCATGGAAGCTGTTGAATGATGCTGTTGTGATGTATTGTGGGAGTCCTGTAGGGACAGTGGCTGCAAATGATCCAGGGGGTAAGCAACCACTGAATTATGATCAGGTTTTTATCCGTGATTTTGTACCTTCAGCTCTTGCATTCTTGCTTAGAGGAGAAGGAGAGATCGTGAGGAATTTCCTGCTTCATACTTTGCAATTACAGGTGATGTTTCACATTCTTCTTATATTTTCATTTAATCCATTCTATATGCTTTTGTTTGATCTGTTTCTGTTTATATCTGCACGCATGTGTATGTTCCTTTCTGAGTAGTATTGAGCTATAGCCTTATTTCTATGTAACTAACTAGTAATAAAAGCAGCATTTATGGTTTTTTTTCTCATTTAGACATTATCAAATAACTAATAATCATTTATGAGCCATTAATTCCAGTTTCAGAATAAGGTTAGTTTAGCAACTTCTGTAAAATGTATAATGCAAAACCAGGCATTCAAAGCCATCAACATCAAAATTTGATGTTTCACCTTAGTTTATCTGGTTTTTAAATGCAAGTGATTTGTTGTCAGCGTGTTCTAATTTGTGTAGGTAAAACTTCCCATAATCCTGGACCCCACAAGAGGAGATACTTTGTTGTAAATTTTTAAAGCATTCATCTTGTTGACCATGATCTTTGTAACCTTTGAGTTACATGTTTCTTTAAATTGTCCATCTATTATATTATTTTGCCTCATCAATACTTGCTATATGTAGTTATGTGTTAATATATGGTGCTATGCAACTGAAAAGTGTGCTCTTGCTTGTTTCATAGAGTTGGGAGAAAACAGTAGATTGCTATAGTCCAGGTCAGGGGTTGATGCCTGCTAGTTTTAAAGTCAGAACTGTACCACTTGATGAAAATAAATTTGAAGAAGTTCTAGATCCTGATTTTGGTGAATCAGCTATCGGCCGTGTTGCACCTGTGGATTCTGGTTTGTCCATTGCATATCTGAGAGTCATGCCAGTGTAAACAACTTTATACAAGTATCTGATTTTGCATTCTTAATTTCTTTGATAGGATTGTGGTGGATTATTTTATTGAGGGCATATGGGAAAATTACTGGTGACTACACATTGCAAGAAAGGGTGGATGTTCAGACGGGCATAAAACTTATCTTAAACTTATGCTTAACTGATGGGTTTGATATGTTTCCTTCTCTGTTAGTCACTGATGGCTCTTGCATGATAGATCGACGGATGGGTATTCATGGTCACCCCCTTGAGATCCAAGTAAGTCCATGAGTAGTTCAATGTGTTTTGTTACCTGCAACATTTTAGTGGCATGGAGATTTTGCTTGTTGGAAATTATTGATATCTTCCTAAAAGCTGGTATTTCCTGCTTTTTTTAACTCTCTCTCTCTCGTGCTTTGGAGTCTATTATATAATCTTATTTCATATTTACCCTCATTTTCTTATTTTTTATTTTTAGTTTAGGTATATGCTTGGTCGTATTTGCCACATTTTATTCCAATTTTATATGTCTAGTCACATTTGGCTCACCTTACTTATCACAAGCTTGTTCCTGTGTAGGCCTTGTTTTACTCTGCTTTGCGGTGCTCTCGTGAGATGTTGACTGTAAATGATGGATCCAAGAATTTGGTGAGGGCTATCAACAACAGACTCAGTGCATTGTCGTTCCACATTAGAGAATATTATTGGGTGGATGTCAAAAAGATCAATGAGATATACCGATATAAAACAGAGGAGTATTCCATGGATGCAACCAACAAGTTCAATATCTATCCTGAACAAATTCCTTCTTGGCTCATGGATTGGATACCAGAGGAAGGTGGATATCTTATTGGGAATCTACAGCCAGCTCACATGGATTTTAGGTTTTTCACCCTTGGAAATCTTTGGTCTGTTATTTCATCTTTGAGTACGCCAAAACAAAATAAAGCTATTCTAAATTTGATTGAAGCGAAATGGGATGATCTTGTTGGACGTATGCCTCTTAAAATATGTTACCCGGCTTTGGAACACGAGGATTGGCGTATAATCACTGGCAGTGACCCAAAGAATACGTGAGTTATTTTCATACAATTTTTCTTATTCCCTGTCAAAGTATGCATGTTCCCTATCAACGCAGGCATGTGCTTCATTTATTTTGTGATTCTTATCAACTCTTTGGTGGACCCTTGCAGTCCTTGGTCATATCATAATGGCGGATCCTGGCCAACACTTCTTTGGCAGGTAAGCTTAAATAAACTTTTGACTCCCAAAAATTATTTATTTGGACTTGTACCATTGTCCACTTGGAAACTTCTGGCTTCACCACCATCTCTTGCATTATTCATGTGCTGATAAAAGCCAACTATTTTGAATTAGGGATCTGTAGAGGAAAAGGTGATGTAAATTGATTCTTAGCAATTCTTTCTACTAGTAAGGATCAGATTGAGGTGTCATTTTTGGTTTCTTGATACTAATGACAAACAAATTATGACTAAAGAAAAATTGTGCGAAATTTAGTTAATCTTTGAAATAGAAGTAACATCTGTGGGAGTGGTTGAAAGATGCATCTTTAGGCCTTATATGTTGTTGCAGGTTCTTGAACCCATGTATCTTTTGTTAGACTACGGTCACTATACTCGTCTAAGTTTTCTTCTTATATATTGGTTTCAGTTCACATTGGCATGCATTAAGATGGGCAGATTAGAACTAGCCCAAAAGGCAGTTGATTTGGCTGAGAAAAGGCTTTCAGTTGATTGTTGGCCTGAGTATTATGACACACGCACAGGAAAGTTCATTGGAAAGCAATCCCGACTTTATCAAACATGGACAATTGCTGGGTTCCTGACATCTAAAGTTCTCTTGGAGAATCCAGAGATGGCATCATTGTTATTATGGGATGAGGACTATGAGCTTCTTGAAATCTGTGTTTGTGCACTTAGCAAGACTGGCCGCAAGAAGTGCTCTCGAGGTGCTGCAAGATCACAGATTCTTGTATAGGGCAAAGCCCATTCTGCCAAAAGCAGAATCTGTTTGTACTGTACAGCTCCAAGTTTAGGAGAGATACATAAAGAGGAATTTTTAACCTCTGAAGTGTAAACATTATACTTTGCAAAGTTCTTTCACGTAACTGTATAAAATTTTCAGTTCACTGGGCGGATTGATTAGTTAAATTAATCGGCCGTGGAATTTTGGAGGACTACTAGTGAATTGTGAGGGAGCTTTACTACTTGTATTGAGTTTCCTTCAATGTCATTTTCTGTACAGTACTAAATTCATACATTTTAGTACTAGGACTTTTCTTTTTTATACTTTTTTTTTATATTATTATTTCTTGTAATATTTCCTATTTTTAACAAGAAAGGAAAGAGGAAGCCCAACAATTCTAAATCTTGACTGCCTGCACTTGTTTGTACTCGGGTAATTAGATTTCTAGCCAAATCAATTCCCAAAGAAGAAAGCATTTTCCTTTTTCTTGCCAATCTTTTAATTTCTGATTTTCTCTGTGGCATCATAATTAAAGGCCTCTCTCTCTCAAAAAATAATAAAAAAACCCTCTTCTTAAGATACAAGTCATGTTTTATATCATGAAACATATCGAGCATTGGGGCTGAGAGTGATTGGTCAAAAAATATAATTTGGGCATAGAGTGTGAAAATGTTCGAAAATCACTCTATTTCTTATACTACGAAATCTTTTCAAGTGATAAAACTTGCAAATACAGAGGAAAATATGATGTGCAGGGTGCCATGATCATATATGCTAGACATGAGTTCAAAAAGACTGCTATCTACCACCCGTTTCCACCCGTTTCCGCCCATGATAAAAAACCATCTATGGTGGCCCAAAAACACTCCCACCCAATCAAAAAAATCCTACATCCCTAAAGCACCCTCCTTTCTGGCCACTGATCTTATCCATTCCTACTTCAAAGAGGGCTTAATCAGGGAAGCACGTATCCTGTTCGATGAAATGTCTGAGAGAGACGTGGTTGCATGGACAACCATGGTTGCTGGGTACACATCCTGTAATGAGCATGGCTATGCATGGAGTATGTTTTGTAATATGGTATCTAATGAAATGAAACCAAATGCATTTACAATCTCAAGTGTGTTAAAGGCTTGTAAAGGCATGAAAAGTCATCCTTGTGGGGCTCTGATTCATGGATTTGCTATTAAGCATGGTATAGAAGGGTTTATTTACGTGGATAATACACTGATGGATATGTATGCGACTTGCGGCGATAGCATGAGGGACGCTTGGATGGTCTTTCACAGTATTGAAGTGAAGAATTCTGTATCATGGACTACCATGATTGCTGGTTATACTCATAAAGGTCTTGGCCATTGTGGGCTCCAAATCTTCGGGCAAATGTTACAAGTAGGTACATAATTTTTAATGTTTGAAAAAAATTATGTAGGAGTGCTGTTTAGTTGTTTTGAGAACTTTTATTTTTAGAAAATATGAAATTTGCCTCAGAAATAAATTGTTAATAACTTGTGGTAAACATTTTTAACACGACATTTTTCTTAATAGTAGCCCAAATGTAATGCCAAATTGAACCTTAGGATTCATGAATTCATTTTTTTTTTTTTTTGGTTTTGTGGTGGTTTAAGGGATGGAGAAGAGAAGCGTCGTTGTAATTTTCAAGAACTCGTTATTATCAATAAATGAACTAATAATTTTTTTATTCATTGAACAGGAAGAAGCAGAATGTGACCCATATAGCTTCTCAATTGCTATTAGAGCTTGTGCTTCAGTTGGCTCACAGAATTATGGCAAACAAATGCATACTGCAGTAATTAAACATGGTTGTGAGTATAGTCTTCCTGTTATGAATTCTATACTAGACATGTATTGTAGGTGTGGTTGTTTATCTGAGGCAAATCAGTATTTCCATGAGATGCCTCAAAAGGATTTGATTACATGGAATACGTTAATAGCAGGATATGAAAGATCAAATTCTAACGAGTCCCTTTATATATTTTCTCAAATGGAATCAAATGGTTTTAGTCCAAATAGCATCACTTTTACCAGTGTAACAGCAGCCTGTGCCAGTCTAGCAGTTCTGAGTTTTGGACAACAGGTTCATGGAGGCATTATTTGCAGAGGCCTTGAAGGGGAATTGGCTTTGGCTAATGCCTTAATTGATATGTATGCGAAGTGTGGTAATGTAATAGACTCGTATAAAATTTTTAGCGGATTGTCCCACAAAAATTTGGTTTCCTGGACTACTATGATGATTGGATATGGAGCTCATGGATATGGAAGAGAGGCTGTTGAGTTGTTTGATAAGATGGTGGAGTCAGGTATTGAACCTGATCATATAGTGTTTATGGCAGTTTTGAGTGCTTGTAGTCATGCTGGACTGATTGACCAAGGCTTGAGGTACTTCAATTCTATGATGGATGACTATAACATCAAACCAGACAATGATATTTATGGTTGTGTTGTGGATCTGCTAGGCAGAGCTGGGAGAGTTGAGGAGGCTTATCGACTGATCCAGAGTATGCCATTCACGCCTGATGAATCTCTTTGGTGTTCACTTCTTAGTGCTTGTAAAGCACATAACCTTCCAAATTTGGCCAGGTTGGCAGCTCAGAAAGTATTGAATTTCAGGCCAAAATTGGTAGGGACTTATGTGATGTTGTCAAATGTATATGCAGCCGAAGGGAAGTGGGGGGAATTTGCAAGAATGAGGAAGTTCGTGAAGGGCATGGAAAGTAAAAAAGAGGTTGGAAGGAGTTGGATTGAGGTAAGAAACGAGGTTTATAGCTTTGTTGTGGGAGATAAAGTGGGTCATCAAATAGAGTGCGTATATGTAGTTCTGGAATGGCTTATTCGACATATGAATGAAGCAGGTTATGTACCTGATGTAGATTATTTAATATATGATCCGGAAGATGGGACTTGAATTGAAGTTGAGAAAATAGAAGAAAATGAATTTGAGGGAACTTGCTGTATGTTGAGCTAAATTTCTCAAGAGAAAAAGGAAAATTGTTACTGTAAGAATGGTTAAATTTTGCTGAGAAGCTCATCTTATTAATCTAGGAAGATGGAGAAATGGTTTACACCTTTGCAGGTACTAAACATCTGGCAAGGCAACTCAAGCATTATTTGTGAATCACATTTTTTTTTCTTGGAATATATTAATTTGAACTGACAGATTGGATCTGAAGATGTACCATCACTACCAACATTTGGCTAAAGAAGTATATACTTCGCATTGTTAAAGTGGAGATTGATTTATTTATTATCTGTTTTTTTTCCCCTGATACGAGTTTCTAATGTGCCCAGCAATGAAAAACAGCAGCAAGAGCTCAAGTAATTCAGCACTCATAAAATCCCATTTTGCAAGCTGAAATATACATTAGCTTCTTTCTGTGATGCTGCATCTGTAAATTTTCCAACAGCTTTACAGTCAGTCATAAAGATGAATTTTGGCAACTAATACAGAGCAGAGCACCATCTCATTGGAAAAGATTATCAATGGGTTGCCATTCTGTGTTGCGATCTTTTGGCTACCCTGAATAAGAATTAAATCACAGTTGGTCAGCTGCTTCCATTTATGTTTTGTCTGGTCTCAAGTCTTACTGGTTCTACTTCATGGTTAAAAGTTAAGGACCTGCAAGTTTCAATCGTTAGATTGTATATGACATAAATTTGACAAAACACAGAATAATATAATGTAATTGAATGAAGTTATCTGACTCGAAAAGGATTATTCAATTACATAGCAACTTATTATTTCTCGATCAAAAGTTATCCCATTTAGGCCTATATTTTACAAAAAAAAAAAATTGTAATACAATGTTCAAGCTCCCTGGGAAAAGATTTTTCTTCAGAAACTCTTGCTCAATCCTCTGTAGTGAAGGCAACCGCCGCTTGTACAATCTGATGCAATTTCAGACTGTTACAGTGGCAAGTTTTAACAAGCAGAAATTAGTACAGGGACTCAAGTGGACAAATAAACCTAAAACAATACAACTTTCATTATAAGAGGGATATAGCAATCTGATGTTACTACCTTGCTACCTTTGAAAAGCACAAAATGAATGTAAGTCATGGTATGATGTCCGCTGCAGTCTATCAACCAATTCATTGCCATCTGAATTGTCTTTCCATGACAGAAGCCCACAGTTGATTAGGCCCATCATCAGAATTGCCTCCTCTTTTTAAACAGTCACAACCATTGGCTTTTCTTTACCTAGTTCTCAGAAGTGAAGGCAGTATAAATCGTCACTCAATGATTGATCTACTCCCACTATAATGCTTGCTTTTGTAGGCTGGAAGCATGCTCTGGAAGTTTGAAACAGATCTATTTATTGGTAGGACTAAACAGGCTCTCAACCAGTAACATTAATTTAGTAGCAATTTAACCGTTCATGCTATTCTCCTACCAATAATCCATGCATGAGCAAGAACCCTGCTTGAAGTGGTGAAAGCGATGGCGATCTCTCACCACAATTTCACGATTAAAAGCTCTAGAAACTAGCTTTGCTGCTGTGTGACAATCATTACATATTCGCAAATTCTTCATTATCCTTATTGGTGTTGGTGGGTTAATGGTGATAAGCCCAAAGGCAATCGCAAGCTTCTCACTATGCCTAAATAGAGATGTTTCCTTCTCTTCTTCATCGATGTCAAGGGAAACCACTTGTGTGTCAGGTGCATAACCGTCCATCTTTAATTTCTTAGCCATTTTATCCAGCATATTCTCAATATCTTTAATCTGAGGATGTGTCTTATCTCCTGCAAGGAACTCATGAACAGTTCCATTTGCTTCAATCATGCTACATCCTGGGGTCTTCACCACCCCATGTTGTACCATCATCCCTCTAATAGCAAGAACACCGTCCCAGTTCCCTTTTGAAGCATAAATATTAGACAGTAATACATGGAACCCTTCATGGGCAGGCTGAAGTTCAATGAGCTTCCTTCCAACCCTCTCCCCCATTTCATTATCGCCATATTTCTTACAGGCCCCAAGCAAGGCACCCCAAGTGGAAACATCTGGTGCCATTGGCATATTCTCTATGAGATCCTCTGCTTCTTTTAGCAGACCTGCACGTCCTAGAAGATCAACCATGCATCCATAATGCTTAACATTGGGTTCTATTCTGTGCTCCTGAATCATGGAACTAAAATGGCGGTGCCCCTCGTCTACTAAGCCCATGTGTCTACAAGCTCCAAGAACTGCCATAAAGGTTATCTCATTAGGTACCAGACCACGTGCTTTCATCTCTGAAAATGTATCAAGTGACTTGTCTACTGAACCATTCATTGCCAGACCAAGAATGATGGCATTCCAAGTAGAAACCCCTTTTTCCTCCATCCCATGGAACACTTCCAAAGCATTTTCAACACAACCAAATTTCATGTACATGTCTATAAGGGTTGTACCCAGAATAACATTAATCTTCAAACCATTCCTCCTTATATAAGCATGGATCCATTTTCCTTGGTCAACAGCAGCCAAGTGGGTGCAAGCTGAAATTACGCTTACCAAAGTTGTCTCATCAGGCTTAAGTCCGTCAAGCTGCATTTCTTGGAACAACATCAAAGTCTCAGCATATCTGTCATGTTGAGCATAACCCGATATCATTGCACTCCATGAAACGATATCCTTATCGGGCATGGTATAAAATAAAGCCTCGGCCTTTTCAACTTCCCCACATCTCAAATACCCCGAGATCATAGAATTCCAAGATATCTGGTCAAGGCAGCAACCCCCGTTAAACAACTCTTGGGCAGCCTCTACTTCCCCGCAACTTGAATACATGTGAATCAAAGCATTTTGAAGATTAACATAAGATTCAAATCCGATTTTGACAGCCAAACTGTGGATCAATTTCCCTATCATGACTACCAATATGCGAGCGCATGCTGAAAGAACACTGACCACCACAACCTCGTCCAGAACAATTCCATCAGCTTTCATTTGCTTAAACATAATCAAAGCCTCCTCATGCATTTCATTTTGCTCTAAGCAAGAAATCAAAGCGCTCCATGATACCAAATCTCTTTTAGGCATTTCACCGAACAACCTATAAGCATCTGCCACATTACCTTTCCTACCAAACAACACAATCATTGAATTTGAAGCGATAATGTTCCTTTCCGGCATCCTATCATATATATACTTAGCCTCCTCCACATCCCCTATCGAAACATACCCTGCCAAGATCGAATTCCAAGAAACCGAATCCAAAACAGAACTTTCATCAAACACTTTACGCGCGCCACTCATGTTCTCGCAAACCGCATACATATTTATCAACGTGTTCTGTACATAAACATCTGAGTCAAAACCCATTTTCAAAACATGACAATGAATCAATTTCCCTTCAAACTCCGCTAGTCTAAGAGAGCAAGACTGAACTAAAATTGGGTAGGTGTAATTATCGGGTTCAACAATCTCCTGCAGCATCAATTTATATATACACAAACAATTATGTGGGGAATTTCTTTCAACACAAGCTCTCATCATCGTGTTATAAATGAACCCATTGGGGTTCTCAATGTGGGTGAAGATTTGACGGGAATGGTTGATGGGAATGAAGGGTGAATCGGCAGAGAACTTGAGAAGTCTGCTTGCAGCAAATGTGTCTTTGAGAAAAGCAGTGAGAATCATTTGAGAAAGAATTTGGTTGAATTGCTTGAGGTTTTGGCATTGGTGTAACAGGGTGTCCAATATTAAGAGAGTTAAAGTTGGCTTTTTGATGGGTCTGAAACTGAAAGTTGTTAAATTGAAAGCCGTAGAGAGATGGGTTAGTTTGGTTAAATTCATAGACAGAATCAGTATTGATAACCAGAGAGCAGAGACTGAACCGCTCTGTCTTGAATCAATGATGAACAAGTAAAAGCTATCAAACTACAGTCCAAATGAAGAAAGCAAGTCAAAAACTGGTGTGGTTCTCTTCTTCCTGCTGCGTTGCAAGCCTAAAGGACCAGTAAAAGGCTCATTTTGGTGAGTGGTTGGGCCAACAATTCTTAGCTTAATGGGCCGCTGAAGGCCTATTTTGATGACTAGCTGGTAGGAGTATTTATGGTTCGGTTTGATTGGTTTATAGTAAATTGTTTAATCAAATTAATAAAATATGTTTTTAAATACTTCAATTCTTAATCAAACTAAATAATGTAAAAAAAATTTCTAAATCAAAACTATTTAAATTCAGTTCGAATAATCAATTTAATCAGTTTGATAAAAATAATAAAAAATAAAATAAAATAAAAAAATTTAAAGAGATTGTATAAATTTAACGAATTTTAAAATAAAATTATATTTTGAAAAATTAAAAAATTATTAAAATATTTTAAAAAATATTTTCTAACTATCATAAAAGAACGATCCATTGTTCCACTTAAAAATAAAGTCTAACTCTTTATCTTTCCAATTAATATTTATTTAATAATATACTATTAATTTGTACGATAAAATTAACATATATGATAGGTATAAAAAATAAAAAATGAGAATATAAAAAAAATTAAAGACTAATGTGGTATTAATAAAATTTTAATAACTTATTTTAAAAAATATTTTTAAGAGTATTAAAGTATATATCTAAAAAAATAATTTTTTTATATTATTAGTTTGGTTTGATTTAATTAAATTTTTATTTTTTTAAATTAAAATTAAATCAAAAATTCAATTTATAAAAATTATAAAATTATAACCAATTATAAAATAATATAAACTATAAATTTTAATTTTAATTGAATTAATTTAATTTAATTTAATTGGTTTGATTAATTTTTGTACAGCACTACTAATTGGGATAACACTTTAAATTTGAGTTAAACCTCATGGGTCAAAGGGTCATTTTGATGACTGATTGGGCCAACGCTTAAAATTTTGAAAATATTATATAAATATACTATTCTTTGACTTTTTCTTTTAATTTTACAATTTTTTTTCTACTATTTTATATATATATATATAATATTTTTAACATACATTTGATATATACCATATTTTTAAAAAAATAATTTTAGATATATAATATTTTTTAAAAAATATTTTTAGAACATGTAGTATATTTTTTAAAAAAAATTTTAACAGTGAAAATGAAATATTTTTTATTTATTTTTAATATTTTTGAAAAAATTTCTAAAATTTTCTCATTTTTTGTAAAGCTCAAACAATTTTTTAACAATTATTTTTTAAATTTCACTAATCTACATCTAGAAGATACGAGTAAAAACATTATACTGATTGATATTTAGCTCTTTAATTACTAACCTCCAACATTTAAATATTAATGGTTTATTACCCGAATTTGATTATAATTATTGAGACTTCTGATTATATATATTTTATATACAAATTCGGATATTAAAATATTTCACTATATCATTTTTATACAATTATTTTTATTTTAATGTGTTAATGAATATCATATTCATAATTAAGTTAAAATATTAATTTATTCATTTTAATAGTATACCTTATATTAAAAAATAATTTCAATCAGCCTATTTGAATAAATAATTATTTAAAATTATTATAAATTTTAATTTTAATTTAACATAAGATCATAAAAATAATTATGATAATAAATTTTAAATGTTAAATAAATAGTTCAGACAATTTTTATCGATTACCCCTCCCCTGATAAAAAAAAAAAAAAAAAAGTTACGAAATTTCTTTTTATTAAAATTAATTTTGGTATTAAAAAATTCAACTTAATAGATGTTTATAATGCAATTTTAATAAAGTAAAAAAAAAAAAAAAAAAAAAAAAAAAAAAAAAAAAAAAAAGAAAAAAAAAGTCATGTTTAATTTGAATGAGAGAATTTTAGATTTTTATTAAATGAATTGGATTCTTACCAAATTCTTCCATTTTAGTATGATTTCATTTCTTTGAAAAGTAATTGATTTTTAACTTAAAAAAATTAAATTATGCTAATATTTTTTCAAATATGAGAATTAGAATAAATAGAATTCAATTGATTGAGTTCTTACAAAATTTTAGTTTTCAAATGAGATTATTTTTTATCTTATTATTTTCTTCAGAAAACCTTTTATTTAGTTTATGATAGATGTATATATGAATATAATTTATCTTTTATTCACAATTACATGGAATTCACCTTAAATTATGAAAAGTCAGTAGTACATCATTATGTGAAAGACATACACATGAATTAAATGTGCCGAATAATTTCCCTTCTTAGATTTATGCTTCTAATTTCTAAATGAAAGATGTAGAACCAATTTAGTATTACTAATGCAAATAGTAA
This sequence comes from Aleurites moluccanus, assembly GCA_948193065.1. Classification (NCBI taxonomy): domain Eukaryota; kingdom Viridiplantae; phylum Streptophyta; class Magnoliopsida; order Malpighiales; family Euphorbiaceae; genus Aleurites; species Aleurites moluccanus. The sequence goes on from CANXYC011366480.1 coordinate 27,615, forward strand.
TTTTTAAAAATAAAAAGAATCTGTAATTTGGACCAATTTTTCATTTGCCTATTGTAAGCCTAGAACAAATTATAAAAAATAAAATTTTGAAAAAATAAATTTACTAATATCATTTTCTTTTTTTGAGAAAAAAAATCAAATTCATTCGAGGGACAGCATCAACTCTAACAAAATCAATAGTAGAGGATGGAACTTCCTCCATCCAAATGTTCTCAGATCTAGAAACAGAAAATGCGAGTTGAGCTAGTTTATGGGCAACTAAATCAAAATTGTGAGGGACAAAACTAAAAGAAATAAAAGAGAAATTGCCTACAGATGAACAATATCAGAAATAGCTAGGCCCAAAGTAGAACGATCCACCCTTTTATGTTGAAGATAATGCACCACAATCATACTATCAATTTTAACTTCAAACGCCAAGAAATTCAAAGATAGAGCCAGCTGTAGTCCATAGAGTATCGCATGAGCTTTTACAACATCAATAGTATAACCTCCAATCTACAATTTAGAAGCAGAAGCCATGACAACCTCAACCTCATTCCTGAAGATAATTCCACTGCCAAACCCCACATCCACATATACAACTGCATCTGTATTGAGCTTTAACAAACCCATTCTGGGGGGAGTCCACCTCACAAGAGGGCAATCGTTAACAGTAGCCTGAGATGAAGACATATGAGATTGAAAATTCTTCAATGACTGAGTAGCTCAAGAGAGAATAACATCAGTTGAAGTTTTATTTTGCTTGAAACAAAAAGTCATTTCTTGATTTCCAGATAGACCAAGCAATAATACAAAAAAGATGAAGCAATTCAGGATCTTTTCGTTGGATTAATGATAGCAACAACTGTGGAAAAGAAGATCCAACCAAAGATGCAATCTGATTCGCAATAGTACTTGTATTCCGGACCTGTTTAACCTCAGGGCAGTTATACAATGCATGGAAAGTTGACTCAATATCAGATGAATGACGTTGACAGGTAGGAGCAATAGGTAGATGCCTTTGTAACATCAGGTCATTAATGGCAAAATTTGAATGACATGCCCTCCATAAAAAATGCTTAACTTTCTGTGGTAACATCAAAGACCAGAGAGTAGTCTGTAATTTTTGAAGACCTGTAGCAAAAGATTAAGTGTGAAATACCAAAAAAGTATATTATAAGGACATCTAATACTTGAAGGAATAGATAAAGTATGTTGAGCTTCAATAGGATTAAAAATTCCTTCAATTAGATCTAGGTCCCAACTACCAGAATCCATGATTAACTCACTAACATTTGCTTCCCAATCCAAAACCTGGCAAGGAGACACAACTTTAAAACCATCTTGCTTAGGAATCCAATTATCTTCCCAAACTAATCCTTTATCTCTACTCGTTGCCTTATCACTTATTACTACCACATTATTAATACATGAATAAAGATCAAAACCCTATTTCCTTTAGTCACTATAAAATAGAATTTCTATCATCTTCAATTGATTTACCATATTCTTTTCTCTCAGAAATTATTATCCAATCGATTGTGACCTCAACCATATCTTCTTTTATATACAGCTTAGTCACTAGCAAAAATAGAATTTATATTATCTTCAATTGATTTACAATAGGTTTTATTATAACTATTCATGTATCACATTAATTGATAATTTCTCACAATTTCACAAAACCTTGACTCAAATTACTTAAATTTTATATCCTATATCATTATTATTTATGTTAGCACATATCTTTACTTGATTCAATTGTGGAGCTTATACCATATCGCTAACTATATTGCCTATATTTATTTTTGACTCCCACATATCCTGACTCCAAAATTATACTATCCATAATATATATCATCTATTCCTATAAAACAATCCCATTATTCTCAAGATTAATTTACCACACATTTAGAAATAATCAATTCTAAATAAGCCATCAATCAATTTAACCAATCCAATCAATCATCACATTTAATCATATATTCTTTTGAGAAATAAAGCACTATCTATAAAAATCATCAATAAAAATTCATTAGCTAACAAAACTTAAAATGATCCATCATTCCATTCTCGTAATAATTTACAGTATTATGTTTTAATCAATTATACCTCTACACATCTCTCTATTATTATATGTTTTAAATCTCCAATCAAATGACACCAATTTATTAATTTCGATACTTAATAAGAAACACCTATGCAGCTCTATACTAATATAACTAATTCCATCCTCTATGCTTTTATAACTTAGTCCACATCAACATTTTACATCTCCAATTCTTATTATCCATCTTATCATTAGACTTGGCCATACTACTCATCATACAGTATAAGATCATTAATCAATATCAATATTTTTCTTAATCACTATCACAATAAACCATAATGCACTGCTAATTTTTATTTACTATTTTGTTAATCTTTTACGTTTCCTAATAGCGTCCTATTACATTAATACCATTTATCTCCTTCTATTATGAATATGTAAAATTACATTACCATTATATAATACAAAAAGCTAATTAAACATCAATACATATAAATCCATCAATACAATTATTCATTCTATCTTACACAAACTAACTTCACACATAGGCTTAACCTATTTTATTTTACTACAAAGTAACTTACTCAATTATAAGAAAAAGATATTAGCATCTAAATAGATTACGGAATTATGCAGATAAGTAAATATATAATGAATAACTACAATTGACATGACAGGAAATCCTATACTCTATGGTATACCTATACCCTTTAATACTTTAGGGACAAATACTCATAAGCATAAATCATTACTCATTATGTGACATTTGCTCTGATATTAACTTTTTCAATGACTTATGTGGCAATAAAGGGTACCTATCAGAGCACTCATGGGCCTGATCATCATCTCCTATAAGCCCCTAGCGGAGAGTTACGCTTCGCCACTGTTTCACATGCGAAAGTTCATAGGGATCGGGTCTCATCATATGGACTTATGTGAACTATATCAATGGAAATTAAGTTAATTGAAGAGTAAATAAGTCAAGTTGATTTTATAAATTATAAAAAGGAAAATTTTTTTTTGAAATACCCTAAGAATAATAATAAGTAGCATCAATCAGTAATCGATTTTGAAAATATTTTTAAGAGTTTCTTTACTAAAACCGATTGAGGATAACTTAATTTAGGATCTCAAATCATTTAAGAAAAATAAATCGGAGACCAATATGAAGTTAAATAGTTAAATGGATAGTAGAGATAAGAAAGGAATTCAGGAAACCTGAATTTAGAGCACATCTCGATTTTTTTATTTTTAATTTATTTTTGACAGTTAATTTACTCAAATTTCTTTCATATACCTTAAATTAAATGAAATATTGACCAATTAAAAATAAAATGGAATGAATATGGCATTAGTAGAGTGATTGAATAAAAGGATGGAAAATGTTCAAGGTTAGTGTAGGAATTAAAGGATGGCAAAGTTATAAATATGTAAGTAAGGCAAGGGCAAAATGGGAAAGGTGTCACCACCCAACCTGGGAGTCGCAACGGTCCTAGGGTACGGGTGTTGCATAAGCGATAAATACCACGAAGAACCCAATTAACTATCTAAATGGCATGCAACAAACAAATATAACTTAATTAACTTAAAAATTCTAAAGAAAATTCGACAGCATCTCCTCTATAATAAGACTATGCCCAAAAACAAAACAAGCACACAACATTTCTATTATCATCCACACCCAATCTCTAACCAATGATCCCTCTGGATCTCCAACAACAACTCAATATAATCCATATCTGATCATTCAACCATTTATATATATAGAGCATAACATATACATCCAAAATATCATTAACATGCAAAACTATATAGATGCAAGCTTATACTTATATCTACATGTCACTTCCTAAATTACAGTACCATGGAACTACTATTCTATACATTATTTACATAATCTTTTGAAGTTTGATATATACATGCTCACTAACAATCTCCAAGGCAGAAGTAAAATATGCCAATGGAAAGCATGCCTCACTGAAGACCTGAAAGGTTAAAGCACTAAGAGAATGAGTATAAAAATATTCAGTAAATCCAAATGTATAAAGATGCAGTAAATGCTCAATAACAATGTAAATGCCAATATATAGTCCAAAGAATTAAATAAAGTATAGCAACTGAATAATAAAATAAATAATTGTATACTTATTAATATAATAACCATTTAAGCAGTAAATGATAGCACACATATGATATAACAGGATAGGGTTACTTTTGACTTCAACACTCAACACTATCATAAAATGCACTAAGGAATATAATGTCTCTGCCTAGTAGGGGTCCCATAAATACATGACTCTCGTAAAGGATATTTTCCTTACTACTAGAGAATATAACATCCCTCTCTAGTAAGGATCCTATAAACACAATGTGCACACAGTCGATGATTTTTACCCGCTATACCATCGCAATAGCTCTATTCTAATATCATATGAGCGTGCTTCTAAATAACAGTAAATTTAGCATATTTACAACTTTTATAGCAATAAAACAATCATGAAGAATAATAGAAAGAATATGAAAGTTGTCAAAAATTGGCCCGGCGGGGCCCAGTTGTGCTGTTGCAACTGGCTACCAAATTACAGATCCGTTTTGGGATTTTTAGGTAGTTTCTGGTTAACTGAGTTATCAAATGAATTAGGTGGACCATGAGGTACCGTTTCGAAACTTAGGTCGGGAATAGATGATTGGGCCAAGTGGTGGCCCAATTGGCTTTCTGGTTTTCATTTTATGGCCTGTCAAAATTTAGGACAGTTTAGGTAGTTTCGGTGAGTTTATTTACGGGCCAATTGACACTTTATGCACTTTTGAGTAACAAACTTCATATTTATAATTCAAATGGTATAATATGATATAAATGATGCAAATTATGCATGATTATACAAAAGGACTCACCTCAAACACAATTCCAACTATTCTCCCAAGTCCAATGCCTCCGAGCCCTATTTGGCTCACCGTTCAACACTCCGGTCGGGAGTTTTTGACGGTTCACCTATTACTACACATAACACTCCGATAAGCTATAAAATCATTACAAAACACATCATTTGCACAAAATATACATTACATTCACTTCAAAGCACATTTTACACCAAACATAAGCAATTTTCACTATTACCTTCAAAGTACCCAAAATATACATTCTATACACATTTAAACCTATACATTGCTATCATTTTCCATACTTATTCATATTCAAACTTAGATTTATCAAACACATTAGTCCAATACATTAAACTAGTAAACTAAATCTTAACCAATTTAAGCATAACTCAATCCATTCATCCATTTATCAATGCTATCTCATTCACTAACATATATAAACATCTAATGAACCACATTTAAGCATTTAAACCTATCTAACATCAAA
>CANXYC011366492.1:0-21242 GCA_948193065.1 Aleurites moluccanus
GGAGTATACTCTAGAGCTCCGTAGTTAGTTATTGGGGATGATAATATTTTGAGGACTAAATTGTTATACATGGGTTACCCTTGTTCCTTAATGATGTAGGAAGTATCTTTTGATCGGTAAGGAACAAGAGGAAATTCTTTAATGATAAACATATATGTGTATGAATGGCTATCGCTTAAATCTATGAAATGAATGTTCTAATGATAAATTTATATACTTGATGTAAATATGAAATGTGTATGAGATCCAGGATATGAGAGTTCTATGGGTTTATGGTGGCCTTAAGCCTATCCTTGCCTTAGGACTGTCGCACCACTGGAGTCGAGGTGTGACAATTTTTCTTTTTTTTTTTTCATTTAGGGTGTTAGATGCATGCTTGTATGGAATTCTTTACCTTTGATAAATTGCGCACTTATATTTATTAGGTTGTTTAAAGGACTTATTTCTATTTCCCTTTCTTTAGGACTAATATGTTTTATTTAGATGAATATTAAATTTATTATATTAATTATTTTTACAGCATTAGACCATTTATCAAAAAAGGTTATGATAAATTGTACAATTAATTATTTAAGATATAATTCTATCTAAGGAGATTGAATTTTAAGTGAAACCATTTGTGACTCCTCTAATCTTTCATGAAAATTATACTTGGTATAATTTTTTATAAGGTTAATCAAGTACCATATAGGGATTTGTCTTACCATATGAATGTTTAAAATATTGATTTTTATATATCTCTTGTAATGTTGCATATATAAACTGTTGATCTATTAAAAACATATCCAAGTTTTCATTTATTAAAACTTTTAGCTTAGAGTGGAAACTGGTTGTGATGGTCAATCAAGTTGGGGTGCCTAATACCTTCTCCAATTTATACCTAATTTTCTTACATGGATCTCTGGATAAGGCCGCTTGTTGCTCTACAAGGATACAATCGCCACTTATTTTCTAAAAGAAGAAAATACATTGCAAAAGTGGTCTCGATAACACTTAAAAAACTAAGCGGCAACTCTTTTTCTCCTATTTGGTTTATCCTTATTGTCTTCCCTAAGACTTCAAGTCTAACAGAACCCGAACGTCACCACAAAAGACACCAGATTCTCCAGCACACTGCCCCTTCATTACAGATAAACATGAACCCATTGATTGATTTTCTATCATCCACATTTGATTGGAAGTCAGAATCTGTGAAACCATCTATTTGGAGATCCCCTCCTTCATATATCAAAGTTAAATCCTTAGCCCCTCTCAAGTACTTTCGGATAGCTTTGACTACAATCCAGTGATCCTCACCTGGATTTGACTGAAACCAGCTAGTCATACTAATCGTGTGTGCAATATCAGACCTTGTACACAACATAGCAATATATTATACTCCTAATAACCTAATCATAAGAAATCTTACCCATCTGCTCCCTCTCCTCGGGTGTCTTAGGACACATCTCTTTGGAAAGGTGGATACCATATCGTACAGGTAACAGTCCCTTCTTGGAATTAAATATGTTGAATCTCTTCGACACCTTTTCCAAGTACAGACTCTAGACAGCCCTATTATTCTCTTTGCTCTATTAAGATAGAGTCGAATTCTGAGAATATAGGTCGACTCGCCTAATTCTTTCATGGACGAAGTTTGGGATAATAATTGTTTTACTTCCATTAACATTCCGACATCATTACCTATCAACAAAATGTCATCCACGTATAAAACCAAGAAAATGAGCTTGCTTCCACTAACCTTTTTGTACACGCAACACTATCAACATTCTTAATTAAACTAAAGAATGAAATCACCTCATCAAAATGGTGATTCCAGCTCTTCGAGACTTGCTTAAGTTCATAGATGGATCACCTTAGACTACACACTTTTGAGCTATCCTGGGATTCAAAAGCCATGGGCTACTTCATGAATATGTTTTCCTCAATGTGACTATTAAGGAAGACTATCTTGACATCCATCTACTAAACCTCATAATCATTATATGTTGCTATAGCTAATAAGATCCTAATAGATTTAAACATAACTACTGGGGAAAAGGTCTCCTCATAGTTAATACCTTGATATTGACGAAAACTCTTAGCCGCAAGTCATGCCTTATAGGTTTCAACCTTCCTATCTATGCTAGTCTTATACTTATAGACCCATTTACACCCTATGGGAATTATCCTTTCACACTCCAAAACCACCAGTGTGACGGTCCTAGGGCAAGGATAGGCATAAGGCCACCGTACACCCATAGAACCCTTAGTTAACCTGGATCAAACATACAACACATACAAGCATCATGCTAAATATCCATATCTTATATATATCTCATAAACTTGATATGACATTTCCTCTTATTCTCATACCGATCAAAAGATAATTCTAACATCAATATGGAATAAGGAAAAGTCTACAATGCCATCCATGGCAACAAAAGAATAAGCAACATCACACAGATCTACGGAGCTTCTAAGAGTATACTTCTCATAGACATGAATACATATATAAAATTCAACTATTATCCAAAAATATTACATAAAAGAATCTTCTTGTGGAGAAGGAAATCAAGAAGCTCTGCCTCTAAGATTAACTCTCTCTCGAGCTAAGCTAGAACCTGAAATCCACATAAGAATGGTGGGCCTTCAACTCAATAAGATGCGAACAATCAGAATGAATAACATATATAGAATACTTAACTTGAACATGTACCAGGGTACTAGAAAGAAATCTTAACATATACATTAATATCATAAGTACTTACAAAGGGTAGCACTATCCAATCATCTCATAATACATATATGAATATCAAATCATAATTCTTTTTAAGAACATAAATGCCTATAAGGAATGACATTATCAAATAAAAATAATATAGAACTGATATTATATCATAATGTTTGGGTAACCTTGCTACCTTCACGTGGCACATATGCTTGCGCAAGCATATGCCTAAAGCTTGTGATCCCCTCTAGGTGGAACACTGATACTATACCCTATCAGTCAGGTTTCTTCTATGCATATTGGACTAATGAATTAATTTTCATTGGGAAAAGCATTCTATAATGTATGTTCCGTGATATACATATCATGTATTGGTTCAACAATAATTAAAGGTGATCAAGATATCACAATATATGAATAACATATCATATTATGCATAACAAATGCTTATTAGTGAACTTTGTCCAAGGAAAATAACCAAGTCATTATCAACATTCAAAGATTCTATTTAAAGAGGGTTTCAATAAATTAAATTCATAAATAACATATACATATATATGAATATAATATACTTTAGCAAAAAATTTCATATGGAGAATCATACACATGAAACGAAATCCACACTTACCTCTTAGCACTAAAAAGCTTTCTAGTTAAGCTCAACTCTTTCTCAAATCCAAAAGATCCTTAATTCCTTGAGTTCTCTTCTCCTAAATAAAAAATCCCAAAAGTTTAAAATTTAGGATTTTCTCAAAACAATCACATAAAATAATCCTTCATAAATTATAAGCTCCTTCGAGTCTCTATAAATAAATTCTAATATTAATTTAACTATTAATAGAGGATGAATAATAGTTATAGAGAAAATTTACTATTCACAGCACTATTCATCTGAAAATCATAAATCCTCATAACTACTAAATCTAACCATAAATATTAGTCATTAATGCTCACAAAAGATCACCCATCATTAATAGAGGATGAATAATAGTTATTGAGAAAGTCTACTATTCACAGCACTATTCATATAAAAATCATAAATCCTTATAACTACTAAATCTAACCACAAATATTAGTCAATGCTCATAAAAGATCACCCACAACTTAAAAATATCTATTCTAGCTAACAAAGAACTTAACTCAAGTTAGAGAGAAGATTTGAGAAAATTACCTTATTTTCACCTCCAAAGAAATTTTAAAGAATTTGGCTTGAATTGATGCTCTTATAGTTTTTAATTTGTGTTTTCTAACAATAATAAGGCTTAATTAGAGTATTAAAATCTTAGAAATGAAGAAAAATGGCTTATAGTTGAGAGGAATAGGAAATGGAAAAGAAGAGAAAAGAAGAAAGAAAGAAAAATGAAGTTTAAAGAAAGAAAGCTACTGCCAAAAAATCTTGAGTTTACTGTTCACGAGTATTGTTCACGTTACTGTTCACGTGCACTGTTCATGATCACTATTCATATGCCTGTTTATGGTACTGTTCATGTGCACTGTTCACGACATAAGCTGAAAAAATTTACTTCGGCAACACATACTAAACCAACTCTATCTTGAGCTACAGAAGTCTAAATGCCTCGATTTTTCCTTCCATTTAAACTAGACACATGAGGCTACAACATATCATAAATTCTTTATTTAAAGCCTTGAACATAAATTCACAAAATTATGCAAAATCACAAACTCTGTAATTCAAATCAAAACAACCAAATCTCACTTCCAAAACAAATATTCCATAACAAATCTTATATACATCATTACAAGAATTTCAGAATACATATAAGCAAAAGAAATCTCAGGTGTTACATTCTCTCCCCCTTAACAAAATTCATCCTCGCAATTTAAAGAATTTACCTTAAAATTGAAATAGGTGGCGATACTTAGCTTGCATGTTCAACTCACTCTCCCAAGTGCATTCGTCCATAACTTGGTTCTTCTATAAGACTTTAACCATTGCTATCTCTTTGTTCCTTAGCTTCTTGGTCATCCTATCAATAATGGCTATTGGAACCTCTTCATAAGTCAAGTCTTGCTGGAATTTTACCTTTTGAGCTTGCAACACATGGGAAGGATCTGCAACATATTTTCGAAGCATGGAAACATGAAAGATTGGATGCACATTGTCCAAGTGAGGTGGCAAGACTAATCTGTAAGAAACTTCTCCAACTTTATCCACCACCTCAAATGGCCCAATGTACCTCGGAGATAGCTTGCCTTTTTTACTAAATCTTAGAACTCCTTTCATAAGTGAGACTATCAAAAACACTAAGTCACCAACTATGAAACAAAGATCTTTTCTCTTAGGATTGGCATAGCTCTTCTGCCTACTGAAAGCAATCTTCAATCTTTCTCTGATGATAGGGACCTTTTCTACTGTATACTGAATCAATTCAGGCCCTTCAACATGCTTCTCTCCCACTTCATCCCAGCACAAAGGAGACCTACACTTTCTACCATACAAAGCCTCGTAAGGAGCCATCTCGATGGTATAATGGTAGCTATTATTATAGGAAAACTCTATCAAAGGCAAATGCTTATCTCAATTACCTCCAAAGTATAGAATGCACATTCTCAACATGTCTTCTAGAGTTTGGATGGTCCTCTCTGATTGCCCATCTGTCTGGGGATGAAATGTCGTGCTGAAATCAAGCTGAGTACCCAAAGACACTTGTAGCTTCTGCCAAAACCTCGATGTGAACTGAGCTCCTCTATCAGAGATAATAGAAACTGGAATCCCATTGAGTTTTACTATCTCATCAATATACAACTGTGCATACTGAGAAGCTGTGTAGGTTGTCTTGACTGGCAAGAAGTGAGCTAACTTGGTCAATCTATCCATAATTACCCAGATCGCGTCATGCCCACTTGAAGTCCATGGAAACCCTACAACAAAGTCCATAGTTATCCTTTCCCACTTCCACTCTGGCAGTGGCAACTATTGAAGTAGATCTGAAGGCTTCTGATGCTCTAATTTAACTTGCTGACAAGTTAAACATCTTGCCACAAACTCTACCACATCCTTCTTCATCCTATTCCACCTATAAGAACTCTTGATGTCGTGATACATCTTTGTAGCACCTGGATGAACACCATAGCTGGAATGATGTGCTTCTTTAAGAATCACATCTCTTAAACTATCGATTGTTGGAACACATACTCTGCTGCCAAATCTCAACATGCCATCTATCATAGCAAAACCCGGAGCTTTCTTTATTTCCACATCTCTCTTCAGCTTCACAAACTGAGGATCTCTATCTTGTGTCTCTCTGATCCGATCAATAAGCATTGGCTTGACTTGGAAACATGCTATACAAGTCAAAACTGATCCCCACATCATGCAAACTTTGCACCTCACTCACCAAAGGTCTCTTACTCACCTGAATATGGGCTAAGCTACCCAAGGACTTCATGCTCAAGCATCCGCTACCACATTTGCCTTTCCTGGATGGTATAAAATCTCACAATCATAGTCTTTAAGTAACTCCATTCATAACTCCATCCATCTCCTTTGCCAAAGATTTAGGTCTTTCTGCTGAAAGATATACTTCAAGCTTTGATGATCTATAAAGATCTTACACTTCTCTCAATACATATAATGTCTCCATATCTTCAATGCAAAGACAACTGCAGCCATTTCAAGATCATGAGTCGAATAATTCACCTCATGCTTCTTTAATTGTCTAAAAGCATAAGCTATTACCCTACCATGCTATATAAGCACACAACCAAGCCCTACTCTCGAAGCATCACAATACAATGTATAACCTCCTTCACCTGATGGCAAAGCTAACATAGGTACCGTGGTGAGACAATTCTTCAACTTATGGAAACTCCCTTCACATGCATCCGTCCATTGAAATTTCACTAGCTTCTGAGTAAGCTTAGTCAAAGGAACTGCAATCTTGGAGAAATCCTGAATAAACCTTCTATAGTAGCCTGCCAAACCTAAGAAACTCCTAACTTATGAAACATTAGTGGGTCTAGGCCAACTAAGAATGGTGTCTACTTTCCTTGGGTCAACCTTGAGTCCATCCTTGCTCACAATATGTCCAAGGAAACAGACATTCTCAAGCCAAAACTCATACTTTGAAAGCTTAGTAAACAACTGATGCTCTCTCAAAATCTGCAATACCATCCGAAGATGTTCTTTATGCTCTTCCTTACTCTAAGAATACATACGAATGTCATCTATAAACACTATGAAAAACTTGTCTAAAAATGGCTTGAAGATCCTATTCATGAGATCTATGAAAGCAGCTAGCGCATTACTCACCTTCTTTTTCTCTTCCCTTTCTGATCTAACCTCCATCTCTCTATTCTCAATCACTTTAGCTTTATCCACAAGCCTAAAGTATGAGTCAAACTTAAGAGCAACTAGAAATTTAAACAATGAAGGTATAAGTCCTTTACGGAACCTCTGAATCCGTGCTGCCTCTATAGGAACCAAAGCTGGAGCAAATCTACTCAACTAGTTGAATTTCTTCGCATATTCTGAAATAGTCATACCAGGAGTCTGAATCAATCTCTCAAACTCAACAGCTTTAGCCTCCCTCATACTCTCTAGAAAGAACTCCTCTATAACTCTTTCTTTAAACTGATTCCAAGAAAGATTTGCATTACCCTGAATACTCCTTCTGAACCAGTCTTTAGCTTCAGCTTTCATCAAATAGCTAACAAACTCTATGGCTCTCTTGTTTGAGATCCTCAAAATCTAGACCTTTTCTTCAATCTCATCTAGAAACTCTATAGGATCCACCTCTCCTCTATACTCAGAAGGTTTGAGCTTCAAGAACCGCTCAAAAGAAACATCCTCAACCAAAGGCACAATTGTTGGTGGTGGTGGAGGAACCACTGGAGCAACTGAAACTACTGGTACTGGAGGTACCTGTTGCTCTCTTTGCTGAGTAATAAACTCAGCTAAAATCTCATAATTTCTCTAAAACTAATCCAATCACTAAGCCATACCAACCACATCTACCTGTGGCTTTGGAGGAACCTCCTCACTTCCCACTCTACCCACTGAACCCTCCTCAAAAGGCAATTCTCGCCTAGGATGACCTCTACCATGTCCTCTACCTCGTCCACGACCACATCTCAGAGGCATCACTGAACTGATAAGGAAAACAGAGTAACTTTATACTCATAACACTAGTTTAACACAGATTTAACCTAAAGAATACATAACATGACGAAACAGAATTTAATCAGACATTCATACTAGGGAACTTACACATCTATCTATCTATCTTATGGTTGATAAACCTAAAGCTCTGATACCACCTCTGTCACACCCCAAAACCACCGGTTCGACTGTCCTAGGGCAAGGATAGGTATAAGGACATTTTACACCCACAGAACCCTTAGTTAACCAGGATCAAACATACAACACATACTAGCATCATGCCAAACATCCATATCTTATAAATATCTCATCAACCTGATATGACATTTCCTCTTATTCCCTTACCGATCAAAAGATAATTCTAACATCAATATGGAATAAGGGAAATGCTACAATGCCATCTATAGCAACAAAAGAATAAGCAACATCACACACATCTACGGAGCTTCTAAGAGTATACTTCTCATAAATATGAATACATATATATAATTCAACTATTATCCAAAAATATTACTTAAAATAGTCTTCTTGTGGAGAAGAAAATCAAGAAGCTCTTTCTCCAATATTAACTCTCTCTCGAGCTAAGTTAGAACCTGAAATTCACAGAAGAGTGATGAGCCTTCAACTCAGTAAGATACGAACAATCAGAATGAATAACATATATAGAATGCTTAAATAGCAAATCTTGAACATGTACCAGGGTACTAGAAAGAAATCTTAACATATACGATATACATTAATATCATAAGTGCTTACAAATGTTAGCACATCCAATCATCTCATAATACATATATGAATATCAAATCATAATTCTTTTTTAGAACATAAATGCCTATAAAGAATGGCATTATCAACATATCATAAAACTGATATCATATCATAATATTTGGATAGCCTAGCTACCTTCACGTGGCACATATGCTTGCGCAGGCATATGCCTAGAGCTCGTGATCCCCTCTAGGTGGAACACTGATACTATACCCTATCATTCAGGTTTCCTTTATGCACATTGGACCAATGAATTAACTCTCATTGGGAAAAATATTCTATAATATATGTTTTGTGATATACATATCATGTATTGGTTCAACAGTAATTAAAAGTGATCAAGAGATCACAATATATGAATAACATATCATATTGTATATAATAAAGGCTTATTAATGAACTTTGTCCAAGGAAAATAACCAAGTCATTATCAACATTCAAAGATTCTATTTAAAGAGGGTTTCAATAAATTAAATTCATAAATAAAATATACATATATATGAATATAATATACTTTATCAAAAATTCTCATATGGAGAATTATACACATGAAACGAAATCCACACTTATCTCTTAGCACTAAAAAACTTTCTAGCCAAGCTCAACTCTTGCTTAAATCCAAAATATTCTTAATTGTTTGAGTTCTCTTCTCCTAAATAAAAATCTCCAAAATTCCAAAAGTTAAGGTTTTCTCAAAACAATCACATAAAATAATCCTCCATGAATTATAAGCTCCTTAGAGTCTCTATAAATAAATTCTAATATTAATTTAACCATTAATCAAGATTGAATAATAGTTGCAGAGAAAATCTACTATTCATAGTACTATTCAAACTACTAAATCTAACCATAAATATTAGTCATTAATGCTCACAAAAGATCACCCACAACTTAAAAATAACTATTATAGCTAACAATGAACTTAACTCAAGCTAGAGAGAAGATTTGAGAAAATTACTTTATTTTCTCCTCCAAAGAAATTTTGAAGAATTTGGCTTGAATTGATGCTCTTATAGTCTTTAATTTGTGTTTTCTAGTATTAATAAGGCTTAATTGGAGTATTAAAACTTTAGAAATGAAAAAAAATGACTTATGGTTGAGAGAAATAGGAAATGGAAAAGAAAAGAAAAGAAAAAAGAAAGAAAAATGAAGTTTGAAGAAAGAAAGCTACTGCCAAAAAATCTCGAGTTTACTGTTCACGTGCACTGTTCACGTGCACTGTTCACAATAGAAGCTGAAAAAATTCACTTGGGCAGCACATACTAAGCCAGCTCTATCTTTAGCTACAGAAGTCTAAATATCTCAATTCTTCCTTCCATTTAAACTAGACACATGAGGTTACAACATATCCCAAATTCTTTCTTTAAAGTCTTGAACATAAATTCATAAAATTTTGCACAAACACAAACTCTGTAATTCAAATTAAAACAAACATTCCATAACAAATCTTATATACATCATTACAAGAATTTCAGAATACATACAAACAAAAGAAATCTCAAGTGTTACATATCCCTTCAGGATACATAAAATCTATGTCAGATCGCATAGCCTCAAGCCATCTAGAAGAGTCTATGTTCGATATAGCCTCCTCAAAGTAAGTAGGATTGTCAGAACGATCAGTCTCCCCAAGAATGAATAAATCCTGAACATTATCCAAGTGAAACCTATATTTTTGTAGAGGATGAGATTCACTACTAGATCTCCATGGAACTAAACTGGAGATATATGTGACCGATATAAGCTCTTCACTTGGCTAATCAACCAAAATGGGATTATCTTATTGGATTTCACTGGATAAGTCCTCATCCAACATCCTTGCCTTGCCTCCTTCTATAAGGAATTGAGTATTTAGAAAGATGACATCCTGTCTAACAACAACAATATGCTACTCTGTAAGATATAAATATTATCCTGAACAACTCACAGGGTAACTAACAAATCTACCCTTCACAATTCTATCCTTTAATTTGTTGACCTTTAACATCCTTATATGGGCTGGACATTCCCAAATCCTAATATGATTAAGACTTTGTGTCTTACTACTTTATATCTCATAAGTAGTAGAAAGAAAAGATTTGGAAGGAACACGGTTCAAGATATAGCATGTTGTTTGCAATGCATATGCTTATAGGTTAATGGGCAAATCAGTATAACCCATCATACTGCATACCATATTTAACAAGGTACAGTTTCTCCTTTTGACACACCATTCAACTGTGGTGTTCTGGAAGGAGTAAGCTGTGAGACAATGTCATGTTCCTATAGGAAGGCTTTGAACTCGACACCAAGTACTCCCCACCTTAGTCATACTATAGGGATTTATACTCTTTTCCTTTTGATTCTTCAACTCGCACTTGTACTCTTTGAATTTCTTAAAGGCCTCGTACTTGTGCTTCATCATATATATATATAACAAAATCTCGAAAGATCATCTATGAATGTGATGAAATAGAAGAATTTGCCCTTAGCCATTACACTAAATGGGCCATATACATCATTATATATCAGCTCTAAATTTTCCTTAGCCCGTTCTCCTTACCCAATAAAGGGTGACCTAGTCATCTTGCCTTGAAGATATAACTCATAAGTCGAATATGGTCCAAGAACCCATAGAATCTAGGATTCCTTGTTTCTCCAATGTCAAGAGTCGGTCTTCTATAATGCGACCTAGTTTTAGGTGCCATAGAAATTTTGAACTAGAGTTGTTCCTAATCATGGCATTAATGTCAAATATGTTTGGGATTGTAATAATGACCATCAAGCACATAACCCATGCATACTATTATATTACCAAAATATCTACATACATCTCATTTGAACAACAGAGTTAATCTGGATACAAAGATTATATTTAGTTAAGAATTAGAAATATACAAAATATCTTTCAAAAGTAATACAAGATCCTTAAGATTAATAGAGGTGGATCTGATGGCCTTGGCTACTATGTTAGCTCCATTGTCAATCTTCAGATTCACCTCATTTTTTCCCAAGCTCTCACTACTTTCTTAATCTTGAAAAAATGCACATACATGTGAACTAGCACCTAAATCAACGATCCATGCAATAGACGAATGAGAAAACATATCAAAATAGTAAGAAAGAGACATACCCTCTCCTTTCCATTTTCCCTTACCTTTGTACTTAGGATAATTATTCTTTCAGTGTCCTTTCTCCTAGTAGTGAAAACACTTGCCCTTCATTGCACCAGTCGCTCTATGCTCTTAGTTCTTCTTAATTCTTCCTTTGGGTTTAAAGGATTAGCTTTCTTCTTCTTACTTCTCTTGTTTCTAGTTTTACTAGAGGATCTAGCAATAAGAATCGCTTCCTTCCCTTTACCCTCTCCCTTCATGGCTTTTCAGGCATCACAAGTAGATTCAGAAGATATGCCAATGTCATCTCTACCTTATTCATGTGACAGCTCACAATGAAACTAGAAAATGAATCTGACTCCGACTGAAGAATCATGATTTTGGCTAAAAAATGGATGGCTTTGATACTACTAGCGGAAGCATAATTTTAAAAAATTCAAACAAATAAGTCAATGATCATCCAATAAGAAGGGTTTCAATTTTTTCAAATGAATAATTTGATGACCTATTGGTTCTAACAGCTGATTGCAGACTTGGTCATTCAGACCTTTCAATTCATAGATATGGATTTCGGACCTATTAATGTGGATATTCTCAAAACTCACAAAGAAAAAAGGAAGTGAATTAGACAAAAAGAGAAGAAACTTGAACAAAAAAAGAAGTAACTACATAGAGAACACATCAAAGATCAACCATTTTATAGTAAAAAAATACTACATGTAAGGACTAATCAAATACAAGGTAAAGATTACCTCTTGAAACACAGAAGAAGAACTACCAAAGTCAATCTTAAGTACTCCAAGTGTAGTGCCTTTAGATTTTCTACAAATGCTTAGCTTCTAACTTGAAACTCCTTACAAGCAAAGGTCTCCTTGTCAAGGTGATTCTGTTTTGTCTTAGCTCAAATCCATCAAAGGTCCTTTAGCTCAAGTAGGGTACAAGTCCTTAATTGCTCAAATGGTGTTATTCATTATCTTGCATGTCCTTACCTTGACATATAAAGGAAAAGTCTCAATAAGAAAAGAAGAAGAGAAGGAACCCAAGGACTTTTACTCTTGAGAAAAATGCTAAGGAAATAAGAGACACAAAAAGAGTTTTGCTCTCTTAATTCTCCAAGCAAGCTTTGGTCGGCCATGCACTCTTCATTCCTTTAAATATTATCTCCATCTTCATTACTAAAACTAGTAAGTGGAAGACAAGAATGGAAATAAAGTGACATGAGTCATTACATGTCTACCACTAAGCTAAAAATATTTGTAAGGCTTATTTAAATTAAGCAACATGTAATTAGCTAAAGACATATAATTGAGATTTAATTAATCAATGGATAATGATGATTTTGGGATTAGTGGAGAATCTCTATATTCTCCACTAGTCAAGCCCAAAATTTTCCTTTCCATCATTTTGTGGTGGACTCCACTAAAATAGAAAAAGACCATTAAGCTAATAATTAAAATTCTAATGCATTTTTCATCCATTCTCTAATGTAGGTTAAGCCCACATAAATGGATAAGGTCCATTAAATTATCATTTATTATCTAATGTGGGTTGGACCCATATAAATGAATAAGTCCATCAACTAATCTGGCCCAATGCACCAAAATAATAATCCGCTCATTTAAATCCTTCTCATTTATAACCCATGCAAACTAGGTTAAATCGACAAACTTGAATTTTCAGAATTGAGGGAACGAAATCCTTGTTATCGATCAGTTCCTATAAATTATGATTAACCCCTAACAATAGGTACCATGACTTCCCAATCGAATATGAATGTATAAACGGTAGTCCAAATTCCATGAAACCTCTGATCATAATTACAGTGTACTCCAGTCCCTTCGTTCAAGATCTCGATCAATTGGCTCGGGTCATGGAGAGATCTCGATCAATCGGCTAGAATCATGGAATCATCAGGCCCATATACTGAGATACTATGTCCGCATCACTACTTAATTCTTGATGAAAATACCTTGGCCAGGGATTTCATATCAAGAAGAATCTGATAGCGTATAATCTTAATCCCGTTCACTCGGAGGAACAAATCACATCTTAGTCAATCACCCACCTTACTATACATTAGTTAAGGCCACCACATACCATATATCGGTGTGTGGCTAGCCCCATCATATAAGCAGTAATAAACCTCAACCACCTATATAAAAGACGAGCATCATCTCAAGTCAAAGGACTATATGCACAATCATGATATGGATGATGAATGATTGATTAATAGTGAAATCCTCTATCATTCTCATTCAGCATTATAGTTCAATCACTCAATTAATGAGCACCACGCATTTATCCTAACACAAAGTCAAGCGAATTGTGTCTCACCGCTTTTTCTTCCATTAGTAACTCGTAATAACTAGAAAGATGAATAGAGGTGATAACCTTTCTGAAACTAGTACAGCCTAAGTTAAGAGTCCAAAGTTCATGAGCAATTTAATGTACTTGTACTAGATAAAACAGTCATCTTATTCTCCTCAACTGAGAATCATTCATCCGACAAGTACTTGTAGATAGTATTCTCAACTTAAATATAAAGCTAACATAAATAAATGTAATACATTGCCAATGAGGATTCGGTTACAAAATATGTATGAATATATGACTCGCGGAGCACATAATACTAACACAAGATTAAATTACAAAAGAAAGAAAAGTAATGCTAGTCACAATGAAGGACAAAACAGTGACAGTAGCCTGCATGTTTCACCACCAGTTGACATCACAATGAGGAGAGGTCTTCAAAATGAGACTGTTGACAGAAGGATTTCTTTCAAAACTCCTGAACATAGAACAATAGGACATACTGATATTGGGTTTAAAGCAATTGGCTTATAGTGGGCTGGTCAATCTGCAGTCGGAACTAGACAACTTGAAGAGTAAAAGTGGATGA
Source organism: Aleurites moluccanus (assembly GCA_948193065.1). Classification (NCBI taxonomy): domain Eukaryota; kingdom Viridiplantae; phylum Streptophyta; class Magnoliopsida; order Malpighiales; family Euphorbiaceae; genus Aleurites; species Aleurites moluccanus. The sequence continues at coordinate 14,589 of CANXYC011366492.1, forward strand.
TGATATCAAACAAGAGGAATATGGGTCCATCCAATATTGGACCCTTGTGAATTTATTATGGGTGTAAAATGAAAGCATACAACTGTCTTTTGAATATTTTGTCTTGTGATTTGATGTGGATTTTGAATGTAATAATACAGGGAGTAGTAACCATTCAGTATGTGAAGGAATTAGGTAGAAGAAGGGAATAGCTTACTACCAAAACAGGAAATATTTTGTGACATGTAACTATACATCCAAAAACTTTTATTTTGAACCACTTTATATCAGCTTGTTTCAAACTGTTATTTTATATACAGCTTGCTGCAAACTGACTTATGGAATTATTGTCCTAAATTGTGACATGTCTAAATTATTAATGAAATATATTATATTTACAATTTTATGTATAATTTATTATTTTCTATCTTTATATTTAAGAATCATGGGAGAGAACAATTGTATAAATGTTTAATTTATGTTTAAGAAACTGGCTCCAAATCTTATTAGGTCATTATTTTATCCAAGCATAATAATCAGTAAACAAAACATTTACTATTGCAACTAATCAATTATATATAATTTTTATAACACTTTATAATTTGGTTCTTGATTATGGGTTAACAAAATTTACAATATATATAAATATTTATATATATATTACATTAAAACAAAGCTAATATATCCCAAGAGCAGTTGATTCAGCTAATAAATAGTTATTAATTTACATAAAAACCTTATTGTTTATAAGCAGCTGCATCTTCAATATAATTCATACAAAAAAAACAATAACCAAGAAAAAAATATCACTAGCAAAATATAGCACTTTGTTTTTTTTTCCCCCTTAAAATTGAAAAATCTATCAACTTCATAACAATTCTCCATTTTTAATACCTCAACCTCTTTCCTCAACTCTGCAACCTCATCCACAAAATTTTCATTTTCTTCTTCATGGTAACTGGTCATATTAGTGGGAAACATTCCTCTCTGCAATTTCTTCAAGTTTTCAAGTTCAGGACAAAACTGTTCATTTTCTTTGATTAGTTGATTTGTCTCATATACTACCCTCTCTTTAAAAGTATATATAAAGTATCAAGTTCTTCAAAATTTTATTTGTTTATCTATATATCATATTATTAATTTCTCCGTAAATATTTTCATATGTAATTATGATATTTAAAAAAATTAATTTTTATATTATCTCAATAAATTTTATTTTTTTCTTTTTAAAAGTTATTTCCACCCTTTCTGGTAATTATTATTAGTAGCTAATAGACGGTGAAGAAAACTGTTAATTGATAAATATTTGTTATTTAATAAAATTTTAGTAGCTTATATTTTTGAATTATAAAATGGCCATATGAGTATAACTATTTTTATATGAATATATTATTTATTATTTTAATATATTATGAAAATAAATATTATTAATCATACTTAATTTTTAATATATATTTATTATATTTTTTTTGTAAAATGTAAATGTAATAATTATTTTAAATATTATTGAAAATATTATAATAACTATTTATTATTTTTAAAGAGTTATAAATAAATATATCATATAAAAATTAATTTTAAAAAATTTCGTTATACTAATTTTTTATAGGAGTATATGATAAGGATAATATAGTAAAAAAATATAAAGGAAAAAAAAAAACTTAAAATAGAGCTATTACAGCTAATTATTTTTTTTGTAATTTATGTAGTGTGTTGGGTTGGCCAAGGGGGGAAACAAAAGTTATCACATAAACCAAACACCATTTCATTCTTGGGGTAAACCAATTTTATTATAAAGATAAAATTAACTTTTATATGTTTAGAAACAAAAATGAAATGACACGTGTCTGACGTGAAGTGCAAAAATAAAGAGAAAGATTAATTATTATTTAATTTATAAAATTTATTAAAATTAATAAAATAATTCTTTTATTTTAAAATATTCACTATTTAATTTTTATATTTTGATTTCGTCATATAAAAAATTGATCATTTTATCTATTCTTATAAATTTCATTAAAAAATAAAAAATAAAAAAATAACTTTTAATACATAAAATATTTTTTTTATTTTATTTTATATTACAAGCATTATTTTAAAATAAAACTCATAATTTATATTTTTTATTTTTTTATATATAAATTCGTACCTACAAAAAAAATTATAAATAATTGGATTTGAAAAACTAATAATAAATAATAAAAAATTTAAAAATTAATTATTATTTAATTTTTGAAATTTTTAAAATTAATAAAATTATTCTTATTTTGATATGATTGATTTAAAAATTTAAAGGTAAGTAAAAGATATTTTAATAATATTTAATAATAAAAATGAATAAAATGACTAAAAAGATAAAAAATGAATTTTTTAAAATATAAAAATTATTTTATTAATTATAATAAATTTTAAGAATTAAATAATAATTAATTTTAAAAAGAAATATAAGAAATTGAACTGACAGCTTAGATAAGGCTCTTGGCACTTTAACACGTGAGTGACCCGAAGGTCAAAAACCAGCATAGTGGCTTGGCCATTGTAATGCATGCAGCGAACTAAGACTCTTACTTTTATTAGCTCTCTGTATTTGAAGTTTTGTGTCCGCAATTTTTTAGTTCATATGTATATATAAGCAAACCCATATTTTTTAATTTAAGGGAACACTTATTTAACAATGAAATAAAAAATAAATAAATAATTCACTAAAAACTCGTTAATAGCAAGTTAAATTTTAAAAAACAAAATTACTAAGAAAAATTTGAGTCGAGTCCATTTAATTATTAAATTATTTTTATGACCGATTCTATTCAAAAATTTAAATTGATTCAACCGATTCAGATCGATAAATTTAAATAAAATTAAAATAATTAAATTTAGGGAGAAAATCATATAAGATCTAGGTAGGTCTGAGTCACTCCCTAATAAAAAAAAATTATTAATTTATGAAAAAAAAATTATTTTATATATTAAAATTTATTTTTTTATATAGAATTAATTATTTTTATTTAAAATTAATTTTTTAATTTTATTTATATTTAAATTAAATTAATTAAATCCAATCGATTATATGAGAACTCAAATTATATATATATATATATATATATATATGATACAAACTATTTCAAAATCAAAAAGTAAAAAAGAATGGAAGCAGACCTAAATATTCATATCTACAACAAAGATCATTTTGGCAAGACCATATCAAGATTTGAAAATGATTATATATATATATATATATATATGATACGTGCAACAATTGAACAAGTTAAGCTTACGTGTCAATAAAATCATGGGTAAAAATTTTCAAAAGCATGTCACCAAACCACACCGACTTTTCAAAAGCGTGCAAGGGCCAATGGCTTATCTTAAATCTACTTTTAAGTGTACTCGTAAACCGATGAAAAGAGTTGAAGATAATTAATGGACAGAACGTGTCAACTTGCAAATATTTAATGTGGATTTACAAATGAATTTAAAAATATATTAAATCCGTTTACAGTCCGTGGAATCAGGCTTTAAAACTAGTAGTGTCAAATTTTTAAGTGTAAATATTAATTTATAAAAATTATAATAAAATATATATAAAAAATTTTAAAAATTTGAAAAGATTAAATATATAAAAAATATTTAATTAATAAGTAAAGTTTTAAAATTTTTAGAAACGTGAACATTTATTTTTTAATAAAAGAAGCCATAATATAATTGGTATATGTATAATTAACAGCTAAAAATCAATAAACGACTATGTTTGATTATTTAAAGGTAATTAATGAAATGCTTAAGAGATTTTATTAAAATTAAAATTTAATAGATAAATTTATATCTTGAACTTTATGTATGTTTATAATTATATTATTTTTAATTTTTTTATAATTTTGTTATAAATATATATTATTATGGATGTCTTTTTATCTTTCTTTTTACTCCATTATTTTATATGTCCCTTCATATATCCTACTACACCATTACTTAGTATATTTATTTGTAACCTATAATGGAGAAAAACTCTATAAATATGAGTTCCTATTACTTTGTAATACGCATCAATAAGATAATATAAATTTTTCTCTTTTACATTTTTATTATTGTTCTTGTTCTTGTTCTTGTCCTTGTTCTTCTTCTTGTTCTTGTTCTTGTCATTGTCATTGTTTTGTTTATTTTTCATAATACGTTATTAGCACGATTCTCTCTATGACACTTTTGATAGTTTTCTTGTTCAAAAGATTTGAAGATCTCTCTCTCGATAATGTTGAAGTATTTGAGATTTAAAATTCTTTTTCTTGGTGATATTTCAATTCAGGTATTTAAATAAGTAAATTCTATTTTTATGCATTATCATTTTATTTTTCAATATACATCTAACATAAAAAATTTCTACTCTAATTTTGATATTTGTTTTAGTATATATTATAATATTTTATACTTGTTAAAATATAATTTGAAATAAAAAAAAATGGTTTATATTTATGATCTTATAAAAGTATAAGTGAAAAAAAAAATTAAAAAAATTATTATAATTTTTTTTTTAATTTAATCATGTATTGATAATGATAGTAAATTTATTTATTTTGATATTACAAAGTTATTCTTTTATTTTAAATATGTTGATCTTTGTTAGAATTAACTCTTAATGTGTGAAGAATATTCATAAATAATAATATGTTAATATTTTTTTATTTATCGAATATGCTACTGCAGTAGCAATATCGATAAAAAAAAATTATAAAAATATTATGAATTAATTTCATACATTCTGATTTAATCTTATTCCCTGAAATGAATGCAGTCATACCTAATTGAATAAAATAACAAGTCATTAATAAAAAATTCATGAAATATATTATGGTGATTTTATCTCATCCCCTGAAGTGAATGTGATAATATATAACAATAATACTATGAAATTTAAAAGTAAACATATAATTATTATTCTTTTCATAAGAATAAAAAAATATTATAAAAATATTTATCACCACCAGAAGTGGGATGCAATTATATAGAAATAAGAATAGAAAAGGTGGACAAAATTTTTTGAAGTAAATATTATTGATATGGTATGAAGAAAAATTGGTCAAATACTTATCGTATGATAAAATATCTTATTGATATTTATCGAACATCGCAAAAAAAGAGAAAAAATATGAAGATAAATTTTGTCTCTAATAATGATGTCCTTAACTATGATCATGTATGTTGCTCACATTAATGTGACAAATATGTTTTTGAAAATATTAAAAAGGAGAATTGATTTCGATATATATTGTGAATAGTGAGATAACTCGTACAATTTTAAAAATATCAAATATTTTTCTTATTTGAAAATTGGTGAGACAATTGTTTCTGGTAAAACAAAAAATAATTGAAAACTCCATAAGAGTCAATATATTATTATTAAGAGGAACAATATTTATTATATATAATGCATTATTTTCTTCAAAGTCTCATAGAAATGTGTTAGGTTTTAAAGATATTCGCAGTAATGGATATCATATTGAGACAATAAATAAGATGAATCAAAAATATTTTCATATTACAAGTATTATTTCGGGTAGAAAAATATAGTGAAAAATTTTCTGTTATTGTCTCTGATTTGTATTATACAAAAATTAGTAAAATTGAAAATAATCTTATAGTAAACCAGAAGTTTACATATCCAAATATTCTTATTATTTGGTTTAAAAATAATGAAAAAAAAAATAAAAATTCACATGAGAATCCATTAAAGAATCAGAAGATTCTTCAAAGCAATGAATTTTTTTGTACTGCTTGTTCTCAAGGCAAATTAATTATTAAGCCATCACCAGCTAAAATTGGAATAGAATCACCTGTATTTTTAGAACGAATTCAAGGTGATATATGTAGACCTATTCATCCACCATATGGACCATTTAGATATTTTATGGTTTTAATAAATGCTTCCACTAGATGGTCACATGTATGCTTATTATCATCACGTAATTTGGCATTTATAAGATTACTTGCTCAAATAATTAGATTAAGAGCACAATTTCCAGATCATCCAATTAAGATAATTCGTCTTGATAATGCTGGTAAATTTTCATCCCAAATTTTTAATGATTATTGTATGTCTCTTGGGATAAAAGTTGAACATCTTGTAGCACATGTTCATACACAAAATGATCTAGCAGAATCACTTACTGAACGCCTCCAATTAATAGCTAGACCAATGCTTATGAGAATCAAGTTCCCTACTTCAGTATGGGGACATGTTATTTTACATGTAGCATCACTTATACGAGTTAGACCTACAAGCTATCATAAATTCTCTTCACTGCAATTGGCTTTTGGTCAAGAGCCAAATATTTCTCATCTAAGAATTTTTGGATGCGCTGTTTATGTCCCAATTGCTCCACCACAATGTACTAAGATGGGTTCTCAAAGGATATTAGGAATATATGTTGGATATGAATCTCCCTCAATAATTAAATATCTTGAGCAATTAACGGGAGATGTATTTACTGCACGATTCGCAAATTGTCATTTTGATGAAATAACATTTCCAACATTAGGAGGAGACAATAAAAGGTTGAAAAATATAATTACATGGAATACTTCATCATTGTCTCATCTAGACCCTAGAACAAAATAATGTGAACAAGAAGTTTAAAAAATAATTTATCTGCAAAAATTAGCAAATCAATTGTCAGATGCACT
>CANXYC011366608.1:0-10477 GCA_948193065.1 Aleurites moluccanus
ACCGAAGCACCTCAAGCTCCTCAAGCACCTCAATTGAGCAGCTTGCCGGGAACTGTTTTCAACCGGGTTTATTTTTCCATCTATTATTCAAATAAACTTAATAATACCATTTACATTCACTTAAATTCTTTTCTTTCTTCAAATATAGTGTTAATTTCATAAAAACTCGAAGGGGTGTGAAATGACCATTTTGCCCCCAGTTCACCAAAAACTCAAAATTTCTCGATTTTGTCCTAACAACCTCTAAACTACTTCTATGCATAAAATCAAGTCATATAACATGCATATATATCATTTTCTTGCATAAATACATCATATGAACAAATTCAAAGGAAAGAAAAAATTTCCCCCTAAGTTCCCCTTAAGGGTTCCAATAGGGTTCAGGTTGAGGTGTTACACATAACCTGATCAGATTTGAATTGTTAGAGTAGGGGGACGAATCTGTGGATGAGTTTGCGGAGGAGTTTATTCGGTTAAGTAGTATTGTACCTACAGAGGCTGATTTGATTAGTAGGTTTCGGAGGGGTCTTCATGCTGCACTTCATAATGCTTTGTTGGCTACAGAGTTCACTTCATTGACTACAGTGATTGACAAGGCTACACAGATGGAGGAGAAATACAATACTGAGAGAGCCAAGAGGGAGCAAAAGAGAAAAGGGGGTCTAGGATCACAGATTAGAAGGGGGGAGCAACTCCCAATCTAGACAAGTAGTGCCAGTGCCACGGTTTGAATAGAGATCAACAGTTAGTAGTTAGAAGAGGAGACTACAAAGTAGGGTACCGCCAGTAGTTCAGTAAACACCTATCTACTCTCAGGGTTCTTCGAGACCAGTTACTTAAGCACCCAACATTCTTACTTGTGGGTTTTGTAGTCGGAGACATAGAGGGGAGTGTTGGAGACAAACTGGTGCTTGTTTGAGGTGTGACCAGCAGGGCCATTATGCTAACAGATGTCCAGTGAGGGCTGACCAACAGCCATTTGTTATGATTTCTCAGCTAGTGGCACAGGGGAGTCAAAATTTAGGTAGAGAGGCTACAACCAGAGGCAAAGGCAGGGGAGGACAGGCTCCCAGTGGTAGTCAGGCTCCAGCTAGTAGGGGTCAGGGCAGAGTGTTTGCTGTCAACACCCAGGAGGCCCAGAGATCAGACAATGTAGTCACAGGTACTATTCTGATTCAGAATGAGATTGCAGATGCCTTATTCGATTATGGTGCTACTGACTCTTTTGTGTCACCGCATTTTGCACCTAAATTGAATAAGGAAAGGAGGTTGTTAGATGTGCCTTTGATGATTGCTACTCCTATGGGTGTTAGTGTTGATGTTGATTATTACTACCCTGACTGTGTGATTGAGATTGATGATAATATCTTGCATGCTTATTTGATTGAGTTGCCTGTATTAGAGCTAGATGTTATCTTGGGTATGGACTAGTTGACGAGGCACCGGGCAGTTATAGACTATTATCGAAAGAGAGTTAGATTTCAGCCTGAGGGGCAACCAGAGTTTGAGTTTCAGGGTAATATTCAAGAGTTATGGGTTAACCTAATTTCTGCTATCCAGGCTAGGAAGATGAATAGGAAAGGCTGTTCAGCATATTTAGCATATATGGTTGATGTAAAAAAGTCTTCTGTACAGTTGGATCAGATACCAGTTGTTCAGGAGTTTTCTGATGTATTTCCTGATGAGTTGCCAAGATTTCCCCTTGATAGGAAGATTGAGTTTGAGATAGAGGTGTGTGTAGGCACAAACCCTACATCTATTCTACCATACAGAATGGCTCCAGCGGAATTGAAGGAATTGAAGGTGCAGTTACAGGAGCTATTGGATAGAGGGTTCATCAAACTGAGTAGTTCTCCTTGGGGTGCACTGGTACTATTTGTAAGGAAGAAAGATGGCTCTTTGAGGATGTGTATAGACTACAGACAGCTGAACAAAGTTATAGTGAAGAATAAGTATTCATTGCCTCGGATAGATGACTTGTTTGATCAGCTGCAGGGTGCCAGCCATTTTTCGAAGATAGATATAGGGTCTGGGTATCACCAATTGAAGATTAGGAAGGGTGATATTCCCAAGACTGCTTTTAGGACCCGCTATAGACATTACGAGTTCTTGGTGTTTCCATTCGGGTTAACCAATACACTAAATGCTTTTATGGATTTGATAAATTGGGTGTTCAGGTCATATTTGGATAAGTTTGTCATTGTATTCATTGACGACATACTTATTTATTCCAGGAGTGAGGAGGAGCATATGGATCATCTGAGGATTATGTTGTAGACACTTTGGGAGCATCGGTTGTATGCTATGAAAAAAGTCAATTTTGCACCCGAACCTAACCTATTGGCTTGCCTTTGTATGCCCATCATGTGTTTGATGAAATGCCTAGTTCATTTGCCTTTGGCCTATTATTTTATATTCCATAGGCCTACTATTTGAATGCCATTGTCGCCAGCGACGTTGGCATGCCAATTGGCCTACCGTTTTCAGTCACCTAGACAACTTTTGTTCCAAGCCTTTATTGAATACTGTCACAACATTTTTAAAGATGCCGCGATGGAATGGTGAAAAAAATAAACTTTTAATTTTTAATAAAAATGGAGTCGCCACCAATTGAATTGTTTTAAAAGATTCAATCGGAAACCTTTAAAAATTTGATCTGTTAAACCAAAGTTTGGGTTCGGGAGTCACAAACATATGGGGAAGGTGTTAGGCACCCCACACATTAATTTTCAAAATATTAAATTGGCCTTAAAGATATTTTTTCATTTAGTATTTACATAGTGTAAATTTATTTATTTTTCTTTCAACTAGAATGATAATTATTTGCAAGATTATTTATGAGTATTAATGAAAGATGAAATTAACCATGAAAATAGAAACGATACTTGATTTGGGCTTTCATTGGGCATGATTGATTTTATTTTTCACTTTTATTTTTAACCATTCATAAAAAAAAAAAAAAATATAATTATAAATATGGTAAAATGAATTGACAATTAATTTAATTAAACTAAAAATTAATATTTTACAAATTATAAAATTAACTTAAATTACAAAATTTTAAAATACAATACAATAAAGGTTACAATAAAATTTACAAAAATACGGCTCGTCTTGCATTTATCTACTTTCAACCTTGAAAGAAATAAATCATGCGGAACCAAAATAGAACGAACACAAAAACTAACAAAACAAGAAAATAATAAAAAGGCCAAAAACTTATAAATAGATAAATTATATTTATTTTAAGGACTCAGATTTTTTTTTATCAGAAAATATTAAAAGAAATTAATAACTTTAGTTGTAAATTTAAATCAAAATCTTTTAATTTTAGGGTTCAAAATTGGATAACTTTTATTTGAATTATAATTAACTTTAAATTTAAAATTTAAAATTATCTTTTGATATTGGTAAATAAAAAATGAATTAATTAAACTAACATAAAGGAAGTGAAATAATAAACTAAACTTATCTTAAATAAAGGTTACCCATTTCAAGTCAAACCAAAATTAATGATTTTAACTTAAGTTTACCCCGCCCAAAATTATTTTCTCTTTCTTTTAACCATTCTGTTAATTGATTTCGAGTCTGATCATCATCATAGCCCTTTATATACTTACATAAATATAATATTTTTAAAGTTTTAAAGTTTATTAAACGGGTGATTGAAATAAAACATATCCATCTTTTGAATATTAGCAAAATTATTATTCAAGATTAAATTCAAACAAACACGAAAAATCGGTTTAAAAATTATTCAGTTTAAATTTTTCAAAATTAAGCCCAAATCAACATAACTTTTCTATTTTCGCCTGGGCTAATTATTGATTACTCATTATTATTATTTTTTATTTTTTTTAAAGAAAATTTAATTTGGCTATTCATTCTAAATGACGGAATCCCATCACAAAGATTGAATTTCAAACCTCAAAGCTTGATTCAAGGGTTACGATATGGAATCCCATGTCAAAATCTTTTGGACAAATTTGCTATATATATATATACATATATAAAGCCTCTTACATGCACTGATTTATATATGTGAATATTGAAGAACCAAATTAAAGAAAATCCAAGAGTTTAGAATTTACCAAAATAAGACACAGCCCAAAACCGAATCAGAATCGCAACATGAATATCAACAGCAGAACACTGGACCCGACAAACTTAGTAAACAGACCCAAACAGAGTAATACAGTAAAAAACAGAATTCCATTGGGAACTTAAAATTAATAATTTTTCAGAAATACTACCAGTGTTCATAATAGACTTACTTAGATTACAATCAAAACCATATCAAATCTAAGATTAACTAGACCCAAACAAAGCAAGATTCTAAAACCACAGGATGAACAAAACAAGAACAACTCCCAAAATGATCTACCATATTCAAGCATGAACCAGACCCAATTAAGGCAAAATCCCAAAATCACAGGAATAGCAAAACATGGATAGCAAACAGAATCGGTTTACAATATTCAAGTATGAATCATAAATTAAATAATAAATCAAATAAGAGATCACCAACAAGAAACAAAACCCAGAAAACGAAACAGCTTAACATTTAAAAACCCAACTTTTAAAATAAGAATAGCACCCAAAAATAAATTGCAATAATCAAGTATGAATTAGAATTCACCATATGAATCAAATATGAAATCACTAAAAAGAAACAGAACCCAAAAAACACAACCAAAAACCGAAGAAATTAGTCCACCATTTATTGGCTAAACCGAAAAGAGAGTTTGAACGAATCTCAGAATGAGAACCAGACCTGATGGCTAAATATCGTCTCAACGGAAGTAACAAATTGATAGACTTAATGACCAAAAACTCAGTAACTAGGCTTTGATTGTCACAAAAATATCTACTAACATGCACAAACTCAACGAAGGTGAGAAATCAAACAAATCAATTTTTTTGGTTAGCTAAACTTCAAACAGAATTTTAATCCAACATGAAAATAAACCTAGACTGAAAGTCATAATATAAATTAAAGCCAACTGAAACCAAAATCTGCTATACATATTCTAAGAAAAATCAAAATAAATCACAACGAGCAGACTCACCGCAATCAGGACACTGGAGAACAAAAGAAATTGCTCAAAACTTTAAATAATTTGGTATTAAGAACCAGACTCACAAAGCCAGAATTGCGAACCCAAAACTCAAAGAAATATAAGGAAACAAACTATGAAATTTTTTGAAAAATAAATTGAATACCAGACCCGGCTTAGCTCAAAGTCGAATTGATTTTCGAAGTTAAGCACGGTGGGTTGTTTCTCACAAAGGGAGAGGGCAGAAAGGGGGAGAGCAGAAAGGGAGAGAGAGGGAGCAGACGGTACTGGGTTTTTTCGTGGAGAGAGGAATAAAGAGCAGAGGGAGAATGGAGCCAGAGGCTACTGATTCTTCATTTTTTTTTTGTTATGACCTTTTTTGTTTCTTTCTTTCTTCTAAAAACCAAAGCCAAAAAAAAAAAAAAAACTCCCCCTTCATTCATTCTATCTTCCGTTATATAACAAAAAACAAAATAAAGAAAAATACTAAAATGCCCCTCTCCCTTTGTTATAGAAATTTCAACTCTATGGGCTAGATTGGATTGGGCTGAATTGAATTGGGCTTGCTTGATTAGGTTTGGGCTAGATTGAATTGGGCTTGATTAAATTTGAGCTTGATTAGGTTTAGGCTAGATTGAATAGTATTTTTTCTATCATTGGGCCCACAAATCACACATTAATTTAAAATAAAACAATAATTAAATGCCAAAAATTTAAATTAAATTTTATTTTTTCCTTTATTTTGTCAAAATACAGATTTTAAATTATAAAAATTTTTATTTCCTTTTTAAATTTTAATTATTATTAATATTTTAATCCAAATGATAAAAACACTAAAATCCTATATTTTTGAAAGAAATATATATTTAAAAAAAAAATGCTGGACAAAATATGGTGTCTACAAATACCATACCATGTATCATTATTTGTATGTCATCTTTTACATTGCCATGAATACTAATGATAATTGATTGACTGATATTGGACTTATTGATTGGAGGATGCCATTATTGCATAATAGTATTCTATTGATATGTTGTTTCTTGATATTGATCCTTATGTGGCTTGACAGAGCTACCGATTCGATAGGGTAGTGGGAAAATACTGTCGGCAATGTGCGCTTTATATTACTGATGCCCTAGCTGGGAGGGGTTATGGTCTTGGCCATAAGACCTGATCAGTCTCATGCTTACTGATATTGATATGCTACTGGAGACCTATATGTTCGCATATGGTCCATACTGTTTATTGAATATTGTATGATTTCATACAGTCGATCCCTTTATCTGTCTTTCCATATGATACCGAGCCTGTGATTTATTCCTTGGCTATACTGTATCCTGATACTGATTCTGTATATGGCTATATGTTCTATTGACACCATTGCTCCATTATTTACCTGTTATTTTATTGTTGATGCATGTAGATTTATTGAGTATCATCTATACTCACCTTTTCATTGTTTACCATTTCAGGAGAGGAGTAGGCTACAGAATCCCATCGTCTGTCATCTGTGGATTTCTTCTACAGTCATCTGATGTATATATATTCTATTTTGTATTACATTTTGATGTTCATAATCTAGCTGCTCCATGGGGTATGTATGGGTTAGCTAGGAAATAAATATGTATATATATTATTATGATATATTTGATGATATATGATGGATATATGATATCATGTATTGATCATTACAACCAATTGCAGTAACTTATAGAATGATTGACAGAATAACAGAATCGATGGTAAAGAACTAAAATGGATAATATATTGTGGTTTATAGATTATGCATGTGATATTGGGTTCTACGGGTGTCAATAGCCATTGGCATCTCCCATGCCCTAAGACTGTCGTGATCTGGAAATGGGTCGTGACAGTTCCACCATGCAAATTAATGATAGCATTTGATAGAACTAGATTGGTAGTTAAGATTTCTATAAATTTTCCTTAAGAATTTTGATGAAATAATGAAGAAATGGATGGTAGAATGGATGAAATATGGTTCGGCCTAAGGAAGAAAGGAAGAAGAAAATGAGAAAATTTTTAGTGTTGGTTATATAAAGAAATCAATTGGAAAATTATAACTTAATCCCCGAACTTCCATCCATCACACTATAGTCCAAAATTTTCTATAATTTATTCTGTCAATTTTGTATGGAATCGGATTTCAAAGTGGGTAGTTAATAGGCTTATTTTAATTTATACTTATTTATAAAAATAGTTCTAGAGTCATTCTGTAATCTCGACCGACCAATTTCCACTATTCACCTTAAACTTTCATTTATTTACCATTTTGCCATTGGTTACTTTTTCAGTGTTCCTAAATGATTTTCACTTCTTTCTTTTTACCAAAATTATACATAAATTATAGTGATCTTTTACCTCCAGGTCAACTTTATAAATTATTCTGTTGACCAGACTGCTAATTTCTCGGCAGTGTTCTCGACACCGTCGCTTTCCGGAAAAGTAACTAGTTCGTTTTCTAACTATGTCTCTAAAATTATTTCCCATCATTTCAAGACTTATGAACTACATACTGAGAATTAAAACATGCATGTGAGTTAAGAATTTATAGGGTATTACAATATTGTTCCCACATCCTAGGACCGTTATGTTCCAAAATTGGAACGTGACAGAGGTAGTATTAGAGCATCAATATATTGGTAGCATATATACATATGTCAATAGGGTATACATGAACCATGGAGAGTAGGAATTCATGTCATTTCATTTTTTTGATATGTGTATATTCTATGATATTCGTGACACGGTATATCATTATATGTAATACCCTAGATGCATATTACAGTAATTAAGCAGTTTACTTAAGTATCAGACCGAAAACACCGATAATACTTAAGAAATTTAAGAAAATTAATACAGTATCTAATTAAAGTTAATTTTTCACAAATATTTGTATAATGAGATTAAGAATAATAATAGTTAATTATGTGAAGAAAGTATGAAAAAGTATTAAAGATGATGGAAAATCAATAGAATGGAAAAATCATAAATAAGTGAAACTTCAGGGGCATTTTAGAAAACCAGTCCATGACCCAGAATGACTCTGAAACCTATATGATGATAAACAACAGATAAAAATAAGTCATTTCAGTTCCCACTTTGAAATCTAATTCTCAACAAAATTGAAGAGTTAATTTCAGAAAGTTGTAGGGTCAAAGTCCAATTAATGGAAGTTTTAAAAACTAAAATATAATTTGCCAATTCTTCCTACTATATAAGCAACACTTAGAGAGATTTTGCTCCATCTTTTTCCATTCTTCTACCTTGGCCGAACACCATTAAGCCTTCCCCCACCATTTTTAAGTCAAGTTTTCAAGGGAAATATAAAGAAAACCTAAAATCCACCTTGAATCTTCCATTTCCCATCTAATTTTCACTTGAATTCATAAAGGAAATCAAGATTATTCATCATTGGAATTTCGGCTACTTCATGGTCAATAGGTAATAAGTTGATTTCTTTGGTTATTTAAGTTAAATAAGTGTTATAGACATTGAATTAGATAGGTTTAGTGTTGAATTGCATTAATTGATGTATTTGATGAAAAATACTTAAATTTAGAAACCCTAATTGAAGTTATTTGCTACCAAACCTTAGATTAATGATGTTTAATGTCTAATTAGCTTATATTATATTTAATTGATACTAATGGAAGCTTAATTGGTGATTGATTTTGTGTAGAACACAAAGAATTGGATGAATGTGACTTTTGCCTCTTATAAAGGAATTAGTGAAAAATCAATTTTCCTAGCTAATTTGAAGTATGAGGTAAGTTTAATATGCATCATTTAACATGTCTATATCATTAAAATATTGATTGGAAACCATTATTGAAAGCCCAATATAGGCTGAACCACCTAACACTATTCACTCCTTTGATTTTTGCTTATTTTTCCTTTGAATTCACAAGTCATTTTGATCCTATGATTGATGTTATTTTTTGGATATCCAATGCTTATTGTATTGCCTGTACTATGATTTTTTTGTTTGATAATGGGACAACATCAATGTTCTACCAAAACCTAACCTAATGGCTTAATGAAAGTTGCACACCATATGTTTGATGAAATGCCTAGTTCAAATTTCATAGGCCTATCATTTGTTTCTTCCGTAGGCATACCATTTGAATGTCATTGTCGCCAGCGACATTGGCAAGCCAATTGTGCAAACCATTTGACTTTTGATAACCATTTTGTATACCAATCCTTTAATGATTATTATACCTATTGTCGTTCCATTTGCTTCTTCCATTGATCATAAGTTATTGAATTATAGTATCATTTCATTGATTTGAAAGCTATTGATTATTGATGAGCTATTGATTACCTATTGATATCCATTGATCCATTTCATTATTTTCTTGGATAATATGTTGATTTGACAGCTTCCTCATCGACGGGGTAGTGGGTAAATACCGTCTGTAATGTGCACATTGTTTATATGGAACCCTAGCTAGGAAGGGTTAACTGTCCTAGCCATAAGTGCCTGATTATCCTTATGTATATTATATGAGATGATATGAGTTTACATATGTTCATGGCCTATTATCTGTCTTATCTACGTGATATGAGTATTATTGACTTGTTCATTGATTCTAAACCATTGATTCTGTTAACTTTTCCTCATTTTGTAATTTGGTGTACAACCTTACTATTTATTGATTATTTACCTGTTTATTTGTTGATTACCTAACCTTTTCCTTAAAGTGATGCATATTAGATTCACTGAGTATTATATACTTATTCCTTTAGTTGTTTACTATTTTTCAAGTTCATAATAGAAGGCAGAATCTAGACTCTCATTCCTCTGTAGATTTCTGCAGTGTGATTTTGAAAGTGTAATTATTTTAAACATTATACCATGTATATATTTTTAGTTACTCCATGGTTTGTGTATAACTGATTATAGTTGGACTGTATTTTTAAATATATGATATTATATAGAGGCTAAATATTAATATTGCATTATGGATGATGATTACAGACATATGAATGTCAGATTACAGAATGATAGAATACATGGTGACAAAATAGAGAATGAATAATAAGTATATAATTGAATATTAATAAGATAGGAATGGATTATAGATATGATACTGGGTTCTTCGGATGCCGGTCGCCTCTTACATTTCCTGCATACTAGGATAGTCATATTCCGAAATCGGGACATGACACTATTTTCATCTTGTAGTAATTAGAAAGTCATCATAAAGATAGGAATGAGCTAGTGATCCCAGATGTAAGAGGGTAGATGTAATATCCTAGGTGAAACCCTAGTTGGAAACCCTAACCCTAGTTAGAGTTAGGAGTGTTTATCAAGGTTGGTTATTATATGTGTTAGATGACTTATTTGATGCGTTTATGTGTTATTGTTTGCATTACATGTTATATGATTTACT
>CANXYC011367149.1:0-11154 GCA_948193065.1 Aleurites moluccanus
AAAAAGCAAAGAATCAAAGCTTTGAAGTTTTTGAAGAACTTTTGGTAAGTGATTGATTTTACCATTCTTTTGGTTTAATTATGTTCTTAAGATGTTCTTTGATGATATTTAGTATCCAAAACATGTTTTGGTTGGAAGAAATATCAAAAATTGGAATGAAACCCTAATAGGAAGAAATATAAATCAAAGTATGATTTTGATGAATCTTTTGGTTCAAATGAGTTGTATTTGATGTGTATGATATGAATTAATGGTTAAATGATGGAAACAAATCCAATTGAATGGAACCTTGGTTTGGCCGAATGTGAGGTGCTTGAACAATGGTGTTGTATTTTGATGTTTAATAGGTTTAAAGGCCTGAATGATGTGTATTTGATGTGTTTAACATGAATTAATGGTCATTTGATGAAACTTGCATTTTGACCGAATGTGTATAGCTTGAATGGTGATTTGGTGCTTTGATGTTTAATAGGTTTATATGGATGAATGTTATGCATTTAATGTATATATATGTTATATGATTGATTGGTGTTGAAAAATGGATGAATGGAATGATTTCCATTTAGGTGGAATCATATTGACATTGTTAGTTTAAGGTGTTAGGCTAATGCAATTATAGAAGTGAGGTTTGAATGTAGTTTAATGGCATAAATAATGGAAATGTATAAGTTCAAATATGGAAAGGTTGATTGATATTTGTACTTGCAAGACATATTTGGAAATTGGTGTATATTTGATATGATAAGATGAACTAAGTATTTATAAGTTCTTAATTTGGTATTTCAGTGATGAACATATGAAATGTGAATGAAATATGATGATAGAATAGCATTTGATGCATAAAGGAATGGAAAGTGTCAAATGTGTGATATAGGGTCTTTGGTGTATAGCATATGTGTTTATGTATGTTGATATGCCTTGATATGTGTTTTGATGTGAATGGTATTGAGTATAAGTCTTACCGGAGTGATTTTATTAAAATAGGGGATTCCTCCCGAGCTAGGGCAGCCGACGGCGAGTCGAGGGCTAACTAGGCCTGCTGGGAATTTTAAAAGTTTTATGGCGAGTCTATATATATGATTCATGAATTATTCATTCATAAGTCATGCATTTATGAATATTAAATGATATTCTTGCTTGAAAATCATTGATGATCATTTTTAGTCAATTTTGCCAAAATGACCTAAAACAGAGCCACCGAAATGTCTAAAACTGACCTAAACTTTGTTTCTATATAAAATCCTTTCAGAAAGGCTTTTTGATGTCAAATCAAGCCTAATTGCCTATTATATATATGTATTTGTTATTGGTATAAATAAAATGCCATGGAAATATTGATTTCAAGAAAAACTAGAAAGTGCCTAAAAAATGAGAAATGGACCCGTAATTTAGGGGTGTCAATTGCGCTGGCGCAACTGGGCCCCGGAGACCAAAAATTTCATATTGAGTTATATTGCTCCTTTGACCCTTATGATATTATTTAACATCATTAAAGTCATATTTGAGACTTAATATTAATATATTCATACTATATGAGACATTTGCATATAATATGTTATAACAGGACTACTTCGATGGTGTAGTGAGTAATCCATCGGCTGTGTACACAGATATATATATATATGCTCTGACCCTTGCTAGAGAGGGTGAAATTCTCTATGCCATGGTATGATTGGGTGGAAATGTGAAGGTAGTGAAGTGAAGTAACATTACAGTACTATAAATGATATGTTACGGATACTCATTCCTGTTATATTATATGCATTATGGTTCATGATATGTATTCCACCATTCCATCATCAATTATTCATTATTTACAGATCATTAATGGATAGATGTGACTTTTCATGAATAATATTGCATATTCATATATTTAGATTCACTAAGTATAATCTTATACTCACCCCAAAGTTGTTTAATGTTTTCAGGACCTCAGTGAGGCATATGTCCATTGGCTACATCATCTTCAGCCTTGGATTACAGATGTATGTATTTGAGGTTACTCCTATATATAGAAGTTCCTTGGTATAATATATATAGGGCTTGGATTGGATAAAAGTTTAATGTTTAATATGATCAAAATGTTAATCAAGTGTGATATGAAAATGTTAATATTACATATATATGATATGAGATGTGAATGTAAATATTGAAGTATTTATTGAGTTGTGATTGACTAATGGAGGTTAAAAAGGGATGTATGTTTATTTGGAAGTGTAAATCTTTATTTCTTATGGATAGCTTAAGTCAGAGTTATAAGGAAACTCTGTCAAATTTTCTATAAGGAATGTTATGATGTTTTAAAAAAAAAGTTTATCACCTAAAATGTAACATATGTTTAAGGAATGATTGTTAAAGATATTATTAGTTTGTAAAAGTTAAGTTAAAGTAAAAGCATGGGTTCTTCGAGGTACTGGTTGCCTTGGCATTACCTGTACCCTAGGACTGTCATGGTGTAAAATTGGGCAGTGACAAAGTTGGTATCAAAGTTAAAGATTTAGTAAATCTATGATGTTATATGTCAGTAATAGAGTATATACCAAGGAACATAGGAATTTGTGTATCGTCTAAGTTAGATGTTATCTTCATTGTTTGAAATTCTATGAATCTGTAGTATGAATATTCCTTTATGCTATGTAAATTGTTATTTTATTTAAAAATATACAGATGTCGAGAAGTGTGAATAGGGGTGATATACCTGATATGGAGGGTGAGCATAGAGCATATAGTGGAGAGCCTGAGGTAGGCACTGATTCTTCTATACAGGCAGAGAAGATTAGTCCTGAACCACCTAGATCAAGGCAATGTACAGAGGGAAGTAGTATTGGTGAGACTGTATTGAGACAGGAAATGCAGGATTTTAGACAGGAAATGTTTAGGAGAAACCAGGAAATGATGCAGATGTTACAAGCACACATAGCAGCACAGGCAGCAGCAGTACCACAGCCACCTCCACCACCTATTCAGCCTGCTATACAGCCTGAGATACCACCAACACCAGAGAGGGTGCCAGTTGAATAGAGAAGGGTAAGAAATCATAGAATTATACCTGAGGGTGGTTTTAGAATTTCAGAATTTTTGAAACTATAGCTGCCTACTTATTCTGGGGAGTATGGTACAGACCCCAGTGACTTCATTGAGAGGGTGGATAGGGTTGTTAGAAAGGTACCATGTTCAGATGCCAGGATTATTGAGTTGGTAGGTTTGATATTTGTGGGGGATGCTTCTGTATGGTTTGATGAGCACATTGATGCTAACATTCATAGTAATGACCCGATCACCTGGGAAGAATTTAAACAGAAGCTAATGGATGAATTTTTACTAGTAGGAATCAGGGACAGGAATATTGTAAGATTTGAACAGCTAAAACAGGGGAATCTTAGTGTCACTAATTATACTAGAGAGTTCAGGAGGCTGAGCAAGTATGCTAGACAGATAGCACCCCCAGAGGCAGACTTGATTGGTCATTTTAGGAGAGGTCTGCATGCTTTACTGCACAACATACTATTAGTTGGACAGTATACTTCTTTGGGGAAGATTATTGATGTAGCTACACAGATGGATATTAAATATAAAGAAGAAAGGTCAGAGAAAGATACAAGAAAGAGGAGCAGAGGGGGAGAGTTCCCTACATATGGAGAGGGATCATCCCAGACTGGTATGGTTAGGCTTACTCAGAGGCAGATTCAGACACCCTCAATACAGAGTCAGAGGAGGGATGTTTCTAAAGGAGGCAGGATGAGACCACCTACCCCAGCATATTTTAGAGGATCTAACAGACCAGTGCAATAGATTGCAGAGATACCTCTATGTGAGCACTGTAAAAGGAGACATGCTGGAGAATGTAGAGCTAGAGCAGGGACATGTTTTAAATGTGGGCAGTTTGGCCATGTCACAACCCAAACTAGGGAGCCGCAATGGTCCAAGGGTACGGGATCCGCCCAAGGCTACCAATACCACGATGAACCCCTAATACAACATATCTAATACACATAACTTAATTCATTCTAAAAGCTCATATATCATCCTAATTCATTCATATTATACTATATTATTTCTCATGCCAATCCTCATACATACACATTATGCCAATGTCCCGCCGAAAATCCTACAGAGTTTCCTCTATATTTTCAACATGCCAATTTACCAATTTATCAATTAAGCACTTCCAATATCATTTCCCGGCTCAGCCTCATCTCTACTACATCAATTCACTCATACTTCTCAATTCACATCATAACCATTAGCATATCATACCTGTTATAATACCCAAAATAGGCAACTAAACCAACAACCACACATAGGTAATTACATACATACCAAATCTAATTACTCATACTTTAGATTACAGTACCATGGAGCAACTAGACAAATTTTTGGAACAAAAGATAAATCCTTAATATTTACATAGATGTGTTAAATGTCCACGGCGAAGAAAGATGAGCCTATGGAATTTGGACCTCACCGGCACCTTAAAACATTTACAACTACGGGGGTGAGTATAAAATACTCAGTAAGTACTTATATACAAAAATGCATGAGAATTATATACCACTTAGGCTGAATCGAAACCTGAAAAAGTTAGTAGTAATATAGCCAAAGATAGAACTAATAGTACTGAAAATATGTGGTATGAGTAATGGACTATAAGTATGGCATATGAAATGTTCAAGATATGGTGAACAATAATATCATGTAGTATGAGTCACATTACATATGATACAACAGGTAAATAGGGCCAATATGTCCAATATCACAATTGTGCTAACCAATGAATAAGTGGTGCAATAGCGAGAAACCAATAGTTATGTAAGAGTGATCGGCTTTTATGACTAGAGAATATAACTCCCCTCTCTAGCAAGGGTCAAATAGATATCCGTGTGCACACGGTCGACGGATAATCTTGCTACCCCGTCGTAGTAGCCCTGCTATGTTATCATATGCAAAAGTCCCATATAATGGATATAGGATCATAAATATAGCTCAATTTCATATATAACAACTCATTTTCATATCATATATATCAAATAGGCATACTGGCCAAAGTTAAGAAACAGGCCCACCGGGGCCCAGTTTCGCTGGCGCAATTGGCATGTCAAATTACGGGTCCGTTTTAGGATTTTTGAGGAGTTTTTGGTTCTCTATGTTAGGGACACATTTAGATGAACTATTTGGTATCAATTTGAATCTTAGGCATAGGGGAAAGGATTGGGCCAAGTATCGGGTCAAAATACTAACTAGGTTTCAAATTATAGCAGACAAAAGTTTAGGACAATTTAGGTCAGTTCGGAGGCTCATTTTAGGTGCCAATTTGACTTTTCAAATAAAACTA
The DNA here is from genome assembly GCA_948193065.1 of Aleurites moluccanus. NCBI lineage: Eukaryota > Viridiplantae > Streptophyta > Magnoliopsida > Malpighiales > Euphorbiaceae > Aleurites > Aleurites moluccanus. The sequence continues at coordinate 5,333 of CANXYC011367149.1, forward strand.
GGGTTTTTAAGCATCCAATCAACTCAAATGCATATGTTATGCCATATGATGCATAAATGCAATAATTATATATAAAAACTTACTTCCAAAATGTAGCTAAGGCACGAAGCCTCAAGCTAGCCCGTCGACCCCCTAGTAGTTGCAACGACTGCCCGACTTGTCCCTTCCTTGGGAGGGTCACCTATAATTATATATTTACTCTCCTAAGGATTCATTCATAACAAATACACACAATACACATCAAATTCACATATATTTACAACCAATGGTCACATTTCCTATCAAACCTCAAATTCCTTGTACAATACACAAATTCATACACATATTAAAATAAGTTTGGGCTTACATTCAAGTCTAGGTTTCATGCCAAAGAATTTTGAACTTTATAGGTCATAAAGACCTAAACACATTTTAAATTCATAACAAACATACCAATCTCTTCCTATATGCTACAATTACCTATCAAATAACCATATCACATACACCTATCAATTGCACACACATATTAACTCATAAACCCTAAATTTAGGCTCAATACCATTCAGCCCAAAGGGGCTAAATCACCCAAGTTCTATTTTTGCAATTCAACTTCACAATTCTACAATTAAACACACCAATTAAACAATTCTAAGCTTAATTATACAAATTCAAACCAAAATCCCCATGCTTGCCATAATTAGGTTCGGTTTTGGGGGTTTTCCCAATTCAACTATTAATTCCTCAATTAGACCTATAATTAACTAATTTAAGTCACCAATTACACACCTAAGCAACCAATTTCACTAAAACTAAACAAATTTCCACTTTTCCCCAATTGTAGCACTCGGTCCAAAGGGACTTTTCTTCCCCCTCATAATTTCTTCCAATTTAAGCACTCAAGCATCAATTCACCATGTCAATTTAAGATTTAAACACTCAATTGCAGAATTATTGAAGAAATTTCACACTAAAACCCTAATTCCCAATTCAGTTTCATGTTCATTCCAAAATTGAAATTCAATCTATAATTCATCATTCAATTACCATTAATTACATCTATTTAACATCATATATATCATTAATTTCTCAATTGAAATACAAAAATAAATTTCCCCAATTTCCCCAAATCAATTCGGCCACTTTGCTATTTTCTCAACCAATAATTAAATTCCACCATTCAAGCATCCAAAGCAACATTCAAAAGAAAATAAATTACTAACAAACCAGAAATTTGAACTCACCTACTCAATTCCCTTAAATGGCCGAACCCTAGCTCTCAATGTTACCACCAAACTTGAAATTGGAACTTAGTTGAAGAAATAGAGGAGATAAGATGAATTCTTCTACCAAAGCTTAAAAAGAAATCTCCAAAAGCTTCAAGAATTCAACCATGGCCCAACCAACTCAATGAAGAAGAAGTTCTCTCATTTTTGCTTTGTTGCATAGGGTTTTTGGGTGGTGAAATACAAAATGCAGAATTCTTTTGGTTAAATTAATAGTTAGTGGGATTTGGCCAAGTAATCTAGTGCATTCAATCTCATAAAGCTTACTTTAAGTCCTACACATGCATCCTTAGGATTAGAATGTACCAAAACCTTGTTCCATTGAATCAAGAGAAGTAAAAATGTCACTAACTCCTCCCTCCTACTCTTTTACTCTAATTGGGTCCTTATAAATTTCCAATTAAATCCTTACTATTTATTCCCTTTTGCAATTAAGTCCTATTATTTTTGTAACCCAATTTGGCTATTTTATTTTATTTATTTATTTATTTAATTATCATTATTTTATTTTTTCCAAATAATTAATTAGCAATCAAACACACATGTAAACACATCAATTAAATTCCAAATAATTAAACAAAAATTCCTGAAGGTCCTTAACAATACTAAGCTCGGTTAGGACTTGGTGTTACATGCCATTATTTGAGGGAGTGTCCTATGAGAGTTCCACAACAGACTGGTTCAGTAGTATCTCAGCCTACTATACATATGAGTAGAGGAGGAGCTGGTAGAGGTAGACCAACATGACAGGGTCAGCCAGCAGTACAGCCACCAACAAGGCGAGGTCAAGGGAGGGTTTTTGCCATGACTCCATAGCAGGCCCAGGGATCACATGACACTGTAGTAGGTATGGTTCCTATTCATGATATTGAGGCATACATATTATTTAATTCTGGTGCCACACACTCTTTTGTGTCTTCTGTGTTTACTAGGAAAATGGGGTTAGCTAGGGAACCTTTATTGATGCCATTAGAGGTAGCTACACCATTGGGGGAGAATATAATTATGGGTTATAGATATAGATGTTTTCCTGTGAGGATAGCTGGTAGAGAATTACTTGCAAACTTGATTGAATTACTAGTATTGGAGATTGATGTAATTTTGGTTATGGACTGGTTAACTGCATACATAGCCATTATTGATTGTTCCTTGAAACAAGTAGAATTTAGACTGGATGGGCAGGAAAAGTTTATTTTTCAGGGAGAGAAAAATAAGAAAATGATAGGGCTTATCTCAACTATTCAGGCATAAAGATTGTTAAGTGCATGGCTTATTTGGCATCAGTGGTGGATACTACAAAGGTATCTAAGGAGTTAGAACATATTCCAGTAGTACAAGAATTTTTAGATGTTTTTCCTGCAAATCTTCCTGGATTTCCACTAGAAAGAGAGATAGAATTTGAGATTGAAGTGTATCCTGGTACAGATTCGATATCTATTCCTCCATACAGAATGGCACCACCAAAGTTAAAGGAGTTGAAAGTATAGTTACAGGAACTGCTTGACAATGGGTTTATCAGGCCTAGTAGTTCACCTTGGGGACCTCCAGTGTTATTTGTAAAGAAGAAAGATGGGACACTGAGAATGTGAATTGACTATAGACAACTGAATAAGGCGACAGTGAAGAATAGGTATCCTTTGCCCAGGATAGATAATATGTTTGATCAGTTACAGGGAGCATATTATTTCTCTAAGATTGATTTGAGATCAGGGTACCATTAGTTAAAAATTAAGAAGGAGAATGTTTCAAAGACTACTTTCAAGACCAGATATGGACATTATGAATTCCTGGTGTTACCATTTGGGTTGACTAATGCACCTGCAGCATTTATGGATTTGATGAACAGGGTATTCAAGACCTATTTGGATAATTTTATCATTGTCTTCATTGATGATATTCTTATCTATTCTAGGGGTAAGGAATAACATGAAGAACATCTTAGGATCACATTGCAGATTTTGAGGGAGCATTCGTTATATGCCAAGTTTTCTAAGTGTGATTTCTGGTTGACTGAGGTAGCATTTCTGGGACATGTTATTAGTAAAGATGGCATCAAAGTTGATCCTCAGAAGGTGGAAGCAGTAGCTAATTGGCCACGACCCACTACAGTGACTGAGGTGAGGAGTTTTGTGGGATTAGCTGGATATTATCGAAGATTTGTTAAAGATTTTTCAAAGATAGTTGCTCCATTAACCAGGTTGACTCGGAAATAAGAGAAATTTCATTGGAGAGAAAATTATGAGAAAATTTTTTAGACTCTTAAGACTTGTTTAACTATTGCTCCAGTATTGACATTACCTACAGAGACTGGTATATTTGCCATATACTGTGATGTATCTATAGTTGGCTTAGGATGTGTATTGATGCTGGATAGGAAAGTAATTGCGTATGCTTCACGACAGTTGAAAAAGCCTGATGCAAATTATCCTGCCCATGATTTGGAAATGGTAGCAATGATCTTTGCTTTAAAGATTTGGAGACATTATCTTTATGGGGTAAAATGTGAAATATATATAGATCATAAGAGTCTTCAATATCTACTACAGCAAAAAGAGTTGAATTTGAGACAGAGGCAATGGGTTGAGTTGTTAAAGGACTATGATTGTTAGATTTTATATCACCCAAGAAAGGCTAATGTAGTAGGAAATGCACTTAGTAGAAAATCTATGGGTAGTTTAGCACATGTGACAGTCACAAAAAAGCCTTTAGTGCAGGAGTTTAAGGAATTGGTAGCAATGGGATTAACTCTGGATTTTGAATCACAGGGGCAGGAACAGGTGCTGATAGCACAATTTCAGGTTAAACCATTGTTATTGGATGAGATAAAGAATTCCCAGGGAAAAGATTCACAGCTAATGAAGATTATAAAGTTATTTAGAGAAGGTAAGGCTCCTAAATTTACAGTTAGGGACAATGTATTAAAATATAACGACAGATTGTGTGTACCTGACCATGATGGGTTAAGAAGACAGATTATGGAGGAGATCCATTATGCTCCATACACCATTCATCCTGGAGTGACAAAGATGTATCATAATCTGAAGAAACATTATTGGTGGCCAAATATGAAAGGGGATATAGCTAAGTTTGTGTCTACTTGTTTACCCTGTCAGCAAGTTAAGGTAGAACATCAAAAGCCATATGGTTTACTTCAGGAGATCCAACTGCCATAATGGAAATGGGAACAAGTAACTATGGACTTTGTGGTTAGATTGCCAAAGACATAGAGAGGCTATGATCCTATTTGGGTGATAGTGGATCGGTTAACAAAATTAGCTCATTTTCTAGAAGTAAAGACCACTTATACAGCAGCTCAGTATGCCCAGATATATGTTGACAAGATTGTCAGACTGCATGGTGTACCATTGGTAATCATTTCTGATAGGGGTACTCAGTTTACTTCTAGATTTTGGCAGAAATTTCAGGAGGCATTGGGTACTAAGCTACATTTCAGTACTGCATTTCTTCCACAGACAGATGGTCAGACAGAAAGGACTATTCAGACCTTAGAAGATATGTTAAGACTTTGTGTGATGGACTATAAGGGTAGCTGGGATCACTATCTACCATTGATAGAATTTGCTTATAACAACAGTTACCACTAAGGCACTGTATGGAAGGAAGTGTAGATCTCCAATATATTGGGTAGAACCTGGAGAGAAGCAGTTAGAGGGCCCTGATTTGATTAGAGAGATAATAGAAAAAGTGTCCATGATTAAGGAAAGAATTAAGACTGCTTTAGTAGATAGAAAAGATATGTTGATCCTAAAAGAAAGGATGTGCAGTTTAGTGTAGGTGACCATGTATTCCTTAAAATGTCTCCAATGAAGGGAGTTATGAGATTTGGAAAGAAAGGAAAATTGTCACTTAGATATATTGGTCCTTTTGAGATTCTAGACAAGGTAGGAAATGTGTCCTACAGATTGGCACTACCTCTAAATATGGGACATGTGCATCCAGTTTTTCATATTTCTACGTTGAGGAAATATGTATCAGATCCATCCCATATCCTTCAACTATAGGATGTAGAGGTAAATGAAGATTTAGACTATGAGGAGGTACCAGTTGAGATTGTTGATCAGCAAATTAGACAGCTTCGCAACAAGAGCATTCCTATGGATAAAGTCTTATGGAGAAATAGGACAGTAGAGGAATGTACTTAGGAGAGTGAGGCTAAGATGAGGCACAGATAACCCTACCTTTTTCATAAGTCAGGTTTTTATTCTACCCTATTGCATTAAAGTAAATTCGAGGACGAATTTAATTGTAGGGGGGTAGAATATAACACTTCAGTTAAACCTTAGAACCTAGATTATAAAGGGCAAACCTAGGAGATTTGTCCTTTGTTTGAAAGTTATATATTACTGCATGTTTATGTTTAAATTGAATGTATATGCATGTTTTAGGAAGTATTATACTTGTAAAAGTGGTTTAAAGGCTGTTAGGAAGAAATCGGGAAAAATTGAATTTTTGGTGAACTGGGGGCAAAATGGTCATTTCACACCCCTTCGAGTTTTATGGAAATTAACATGATATTTGAAGGTAGAAAAGAATATTAGG
>CANXYC011367390.1:0-17514 GCA_948193065.1 Aleurites moluccanus
TCATCATTACAGAAAGTATATATATATATACTGAAATTTGAGTAATCATGTCAAAGAAGCAATACATTTATGATATTCATACTTACCTCACAACACTATTCTCAATCCGCTCAAAATACTCAATTCTAGACTCCTCAATTCCTGGAATTAGCCGAACCTAAAATCCTCAAATTACATAAATTAGGTTTTCCTCAATAATAATATATTTTATGATTCTATCAAATTTAAACCATCTGAATATCTCTATTATTATTTCCAAATCATCAATTTAATTTATCTCTTAAGAATATTGAAATTTGAACGTGGTCAATATTCATGTCACTATTCATCCGATTCAAAATTTTCTTCCATCTTCTATAGCAACCGAAATTAATGGCCTTAAATGCTTTTAACAGGTTTTATCCAACTCATAATTTATTATTCTAACTACCAAAAATCCTAAACCAATATAAAGAATTAATGCTAAAAAAAAATCACCTTGTTCTCCAAATTGCGTCCTTGAAGTACTTGACTTGGAATGATGATTGAAGTCTTAATAAATGAGAGAAAATAATAGTTTAATGCATTAATTAGAAATATTAATGCACTAGAAAGTAAATGGGTCAGATTTGAGAGAGAAAGGAGAAGAAATGATCATTAAAGAAGAAATCGTGAAATTTGGTTACTGGACTATTGGTTAAATAGGCTACTGCCTCACTTCGCAGATACCACCTCGCAAACCCACTTCGCAAACTCCACCTTGCCAAATGATGGCTCGCACTTCCCACTTCGCACTTTGCCTGGCCAAATGCTAGCTCGCACTTCCCACTTCGCGAATTCCACTTCGTCAAATGCTAGCTCGTACTTCCCATTTCGCGAATTCTACTTCACAACTTCACCTCGCCAGGTGCAAGATCGCACTTCCCACTTCATGAATTCTACTTCACAACTTCACTTCGCCAAATGCCTCTTCGCCTAATCCTCTTCATCAAATGCCACCTTGGCAAAGGCCTCCTCGCCAAATCCTATTCCCCTAATCCTCTCCGCCAAATGCCACCTCGGCAAAGGCCTCCTCGCCAAATCCTATTCACCTAATCCTCTCTGCCAAATACCACCTCGGCAAAGGCCTCCTCGCCAAATCCTATTCTCCTAATACTCTTCGCCTATTACTCTTCGCCAAATGCCATCTTGGCAAAGAGAGACTAACTCGCACTACCTGACTTGCCGAGCTGGAAACTCTTCTCGCCAATTCATACTACCTGATCTGAACACATGCTAACTTCCTAATTTTTCCTTATTTCTACACAGACAATGAAGTATATACAGAATCACTTCCCATGCTAATACCTGACTCGCTCAACCACTAACATCTCAACACAAATTTAATATACTCATACTTAAACAACATCTAACAACCATACTTGTACAGATTAAGAAAGCATAATTCCTCTCAAAATATTAAATTCTCAAAACAACCAAACCTACTGCCCATCAATCTTATAAACATAAAAATATAATTCTAAAACTGGTATACTCAACTTTTCTACGAAAATCAAATATGACTTTACAAAAAAAAATCAAACAAACAAAATTTCTAACATTACTCTAATTACTAACAGATTACTCACACAAACAAAATTAAAATAAAGTAAAAGAAAATAAATAAACTACTCAGGTATTACAAACCTTATACTAAATTTGATTGATTGCTATCCAAATATGTAGTTTTCTATGTGGATTATATGGAACCAAAATTTTCTATCATACTTTTTATTATTAGTATTGACTCATTGATTCATTAAGCAATGACCTGTGTGTATCATATTTTTTTATTGGCATCATCTTTATCTATTTATTATAAACCAATCACAAATATATCTTGCTAGCCTTTCTTTATTATTGAGAAGAAATGAACTTATAAGCATGATGTATGTATTTTACTCACTGAGTCATACTCACTATATAATGGTTTATAATTTTTACAGGAATGAGATAGAGAAGGCTAATTCCAAGTCAGTTTCTTTTCTGACTTGGAATATCAAGTACATCAAGGTAGAATTTTATTTGTAAAAGGTCGTAAGTGTCAATTCTTAGAGCTCCATGGTACTGTGTTTAATTAGATGATTTAGTACTATAGTGATAAATGAACAGTGAAATAACTGATGTTTCAGTAACATTCAAACTGTAATGTGTAATGCTTAATAATTGATACAAGACAGTGATAATGAAATATGTTCAATTGAAATTTATATGTTTTGAAAAAAAAAATTAGAAGTGCCATGTATGTCTGTTAAATTGTGAAGTTGATAGTATAAGGATGACAAATTATTAGGAGTGTAAAAAAATAATTTTAGTGTAGGCTGTGTAATTTATGAAAGACCTGATTTTGGGTCGGGAGTAAGATTAAAATTACAAAGGAAACTATGGTAAAATTTCTGAAAAATTTACAAGTAAATAATCGAATTTAAGCATTAATGAATGAGTTAAAATTTATTGAATGATTGATATCTGGATTGTTAGCGGGTTCTACAGATTTTCGGTGACCTTAGGTCTACCCGTACCCAAGGACCATTGCGTTCCAAAAGTGGAATGTGACAATTTAGGTATTTCATCGAATACTTGATGTGCATAGGGTGTGTTCATTTAGAAATTTCATCAAACATTTGTTGTGCATTAAATTAACACATATGAGACATGGTTTGATAGATGAGTGATTCTACCAAAAATAGAAAATTCATCAAACGTCTCAATTAATCAACCTGAAAACAAAGTGATTCGCAGTAAAATCATAAGAATATATATATACGCCAAAACTCATAAAAAGAGTTAGAGAAAAATATAGAGAATTCTATAATTTTGGTCATTTGTCAAATTTTCATAAACATTAAAAATCTATCGTCCCTTGGCAAAATACATGAATTCTCTGGCAAAAGTTGGTGTAAATGGATATTTTCTTTGTGGATTCCACAACTTTTGATATTTATACTTTTTCCCAAAATTTTCCATATTTATACTTGTAACCATAATTTTTTTTAATTCCTTTCAATTGAGTCCTTAAATTCTTCCATTAAAGTTCTATGGACTTGTATATTTTCCTTGGTGTAATATCCCATAGTGAGAAAGTATAGATGACAGTATGAATATATTAGGTTATAGTAACAGATATGGTATTAATTAAAGTATAAATAGGCTCAATCGATTATTAAAATAAACAGAGAATGGTAGAGTGTAATACTCAAGAATTTTTGAGCCTCGACTGGGCTACTTTTGTGACACTGTCCTTGAAAATACCGATGTTAATTACACTGCCGAGGAAATAACAGTCCGACTAATTTAAGAATTTCTGACCCATACTTAGGGGGATTAAGTTAGTTAATTTTATGTGAAATTATGGTGAAAGGAAAGAATTGAAAAGTGTAATATCTGTCATTTTTGGGCTATTTTATTAATTGTATGTTTGTTTAATTTAATAAATTGAAGATATAAATGTTTGAGGAAATTCAGAAATTTCTGGTTGTAGGGTGGATTTTTGTGTGGCTGATTTCTTGATTTTAAAGGAATAATTTGGTAAAGTGAAAAATATAAAAGTTATAGGTGTATATCTTATCTTTAATTCTGTAAAATGATTCTGTAAAATTTTGTGTATGTGAAGAGTTATGTCTCCTTGATCAGAACCTATCTGGTTCATTATTTTCTGCAAGAATCTGAGTATGTTTGAATTTTCTAGGAATGATTGAGGTTGTTTAAGCTAAAAGTGTAAACATGAGAAATGTTCCTTTATGTGTTCTGATTTTGTCTATAAAATTTCGGGAGATTTGGATAATTATAACTCAGTGGAGAGTAGAATTACTCAGGTCTGTCCGGATGAATTTTGGGCAATAAGTCAGGGTGAACTTTAGAGAGACACCATAGTTTGTGTAGTTATCTTTGTGATTTAAATTTTGGATATGTTGGACCCCTGAATGTATATTTTAAGTGACAAAAAGAATCAGGAAGTTTGGATCTTTTTAGCTCATTTTTGAGCGGATTAAATATAAGTTATCGAGGAAGGGTTTCAGCTTGGCAGAGATCGGTATTAGCGAGCCAGCAAATGCGATGTGGCATTTGCGAGTTGGCAATGTGAGCAAGTGAAGTGGCAAGGTGAGTTTGCCGAAGTGGAGTTAAGCGAAGAGGAATTTGGCGAAGAGGAATAGGCGAGGTGGCATTTTGCGAAGAGGCATTGCCGAGGTGGCATATACGAAGAGTGAGATAGGCGAGGTGGAATTTGCGAGGCGAGTTAGCGAGGTAACATATGCAAGGTGGCATATGTGAAGTGGAATTCGCGAGACGAGTTGGCGAGGTGGCATATGCAAGGCAGCATATGCGAGGTGAAGTTCGCGAGGATAGTTTGGTGAGGCAACATATGCAAGGTGGCACATGCCAATTGGATATGCGAAGTGGGATTAGCAAAGCGGCTTATGCGAAGTGGCATTGCCGAAGCGAATTGGCGAAGTGGGAATTGTGAGCTGGCTTATGCTAGGTGGCATTGCTGAGGTGGGTTGGCGAGGCGAGCTGACGAGTTGAATTTTGAGGCAGTAGCCTATTTAACCAGTACCCAGTAGTGATTTTCTTCACGATTTTCTTTCTTCTTTTCTTCATTCTTCTTCAGTTCATCTCAGATTAGTTCCATTTATTGTTTAGTGCATTAATACTAAAAATTAATGCCTTAGATCTCTATATTATCATATTTTAAGGTATAAATCTTCAGTTTCAAGCAGATTTTCTTAAGAAATTCAGTTTTGGAAAAATAAGATAAATTTTCTTCAAATATCATTTTCTCTTAGATTATTAAAGTCTGGTAGTTAGAATAGTTAATTATAGGTATATACAATTTATTACAAGCATTTTGAAGCTATTAATGGTAATTAATATTTGAGAAATAAGAATTTATGGACTGTTATGAATAGTAACATGAACAGTAATTTTGAAATTAAATTCAGATTTTCTTTAAGAGTTGAATTAAATTAATGTTGGGAATCAAGAATAGAAACTATAAGATGGTTAAATTTTAAGAAATCATATTGAGTATTATTGATTAAGGAAAACCCTAGTTTTAAATATTTGGGGAAATTTCATAGGAGAAGAGAACCAAGGAAATTGAGGAGATTATTATTGAGCCAACTATTAGAGAAAACTCAAGAGTAAATTGTGTAGAGGTAAGTATGAACATTGCATATGCATATTATTTCTTTGAAATATTGCCCAAGCCTTTTTCCTTATTAAGTATGAAATTATATTAATGACCTATTAATGAAAGTTTCCATGATATTCTCAAGCAAATGAAAATTTGTTTCATGTGATTGCCATATCTATATTGTAAAATGACTTGGTCATCTTTTCTTGGATCAAGTTCATATGAGAACTATTCGCTAACTTGATTAAATTTTTGATATATGTTGATGGTCTTGTGACCAATATGTTTTGGTGAGATGGAAACCATATGACCCTAAGGATAGAACACTCTTCCTAATGAGAGTAAATTCATTGGTCCATTTTGTACTTTAGAAACCTAGCTGATAGGGTTTTTATCAGTGTTCCACCTAGAGGGGACCATGAGCTCTAGGCGTATGCCTGGCTAAGCATGCGTTTGAGATAAGGTAGCAAGGACTACCGATGCACTCTGTTGTGATAGGTAGCATGGCTACTGATGCACTCTGTAGTTCTACCATGTTACTTGATAGTGTTATTCAATTGTGAGCACTTTTGTTCTTGTAAGCCTAACCATTTGATATTTTCTTACCCATGTTATATGGATTTACCTTTCCTTTGGATTGATGGTTTCCTTATATTGCATGTTCATATCTTACTGAGTTGAAGGGTCACTCCTCTTCTGTGGATTTTCAGGTGATAGTGTGGCTCTTGAGGGAGCTAATTTAGAAGATAGAGCTTCTTGAATCATTACTCCAAGAAGCTTTCATTGTAATCATTTTTGATATATATATGTATATATTTATTGAATTGTATTATGGTACTGTATGTATAGGGAGTATACTCTAGAGCTCCATAGTTAGATATTGGGATGATAATATTTTGATGTCTAAATTGTTATAATTGGGTTACCCTTGTTCCTTAGTGATGTGGGAAGTATCTTTTGATCGGTAAGGAACAAAAGGAAATTCTTCAATGATAAGCATATATGTATGAATGATTCTTATTTAAATTTATGAAATGAATATTTGAATGATAATATATATGAGATAAATATGAATTGTGTATGAGATTCAAGATCTGGGAGTTCTATGGGTTTATGGTGGCCTTAAGCCTACTCTTGCCCTAGGACCGTCGCACCACTGGAGTCGGGGTGTGACAGAGGTGGTATTAGAGCTATAGGTTTATAATCCTTAACCTAGAAGATAGAAAGAGATGCATGAGTACTAGTATAAGTGTTGATTAAGATAACTATGGAGCATAGGATTTGTGTCTGGTCCAATTGTGTCTTCCTTTGGTATATATATCTACGTTAAGTATGTGTAGTGAGTCTGATAATGTTTGTTCTTCTTATCAGTATCGAGATGCCTCTACGGCGTGGTAGAGGATGAGGTCGAGGCCGTCCTAGGTGAGATATGCCTTTTGAAGAGGGTTCTGTGGGTGGAAATAGAGGAGATGAGGTCCCTCCTATACCACCAGTGGATGTGGCTCATATGGCTCAACAATTAGATCAGCTGCAGAGGAATTATGCAATGATAGCTGAGTGCATTACTCAGCAAAGGCAGCAACAGGTACCTCTAGTTCAAGTCCCTGAAATTCCTGTTCCTCCGATAGTTCCACCACCTGTTGTACATCAAGTGGAAGAGGTATCATTTGAGAGGTTTCTCAAGCTTAAACCATCGGAGTATAAGGGTGAAGTGGATCCTACAGATTTTGTAGAGGAAATTGAAGAGAAAGTATAAATTCTGAGAATTTTCGATAGAAGAGCCATATAATTTATGGGATATTTAATGAAAGATGAAGCAAAGGATTGGTTTAAGAGAAGCATTTCTGGCATGCTTCAAGAAAATGAAGAGCTATCTTGGGAGAGGTTTAAGGAGTTGGTGCTGAATGAATTTCTTCCAGAGAGTGTGAGAGAAGCTAAGTCCTTGGAGTTTGAAAGATTGGTTCAAACACCTGGTATGAGTGTTTCAGAGTATGCCAGAAAATCCAGTCAGTTGAGTAAATTTGCTCCAGCTTTGGTGCCTACAGAAGAGGCACGGATTCAACAGTTTTGCAGAGGGTTAGTGGCTCCATTATTTAAACTCCTAGTTCCTCTTGAGTTTGATTCCTATTCTAAACTAGTAGGCAAGGCTAGGATAATTGAGAATAGGGAGATGGAAGCCAGATCAGAAAGGGTTGAGAAGAAGAAATTCAAAGCAGATAATTCTTCTAAGCAAGACAGTGGAATGAAAAACATGGGGGTGGCACATCAGTTAGTTTCTAGGAGTGGGTATAGAGGACCTTCAGAGAGGCCACAGCAGAGTTGGACTACTCCTGGACCCATTTCTCAGATGATCCATGGTTCAGCTAGTTTTGCACCATCCAGGGCTCCTAAACCTTTGTGTCCTTCATGCGGCAAATTTCATAATGGCCCTTGTCACTATGCCTCAGGACCATGTTTTAGGTATGGACAACAAGGTCATTTTCTCAAGAACTGTCTGTAACCATCTGTAGGAGGAAGACCACAGGCTTCTTAAGCTACAGTTCAGATGACTAGGGAAAGAGGTATTAATCAGCAGCAAGGTTAAGGCAAAGGCATCGTGGCCAAGAATATAGAGGCTGGCAGAGAATCAGGTCAGCATGTGGCTCAGGCTTCGGGGTCAGTTCCCATGGGTAGAGGCAGAGGTAGAGTTTTTGCTCTAGCACAGCACAAAACCCAAGCATCTAACACAGTTGTTATAGGTACTCTTCCGATTCAAGCCATGAATGCTAGAGTATTGTTTGATTCAGGAGCTACACATTCCTTTGTGTCATCATATTTTTCCAAAAAATTGCATGTGCCCTGTAAATTGCTTGAATCTGTGTTGGTGGTTTCAACTCCTTTGGAGGAAGAGATTGAAGTTCAAAATCTTTATCCATCATGTGTAGTGAGTATAAGTGGCAAAAGTTTGAATGTTGATTTGATTGAATTGCCTGTGTTGGAGTTTGATGTGATTTTGGGCATGGATTGGTTGTCCAAACACTATGCTACTATAGACTGTAATAGAAAAAAGATATTTTTCAAGCCAGCTTCAGGTGAAGAGTTTGAATTTCAAGGGGAAAGGAGACAAGTACCATATAATATGATATCAGCCTTAAGGGCGAAAAGATTAATGAAGAAAGGATGCCAAGGATATTTGGCTTATATGAGGGATACTCGAAAGGAAGTGCAGGATTTGGAATGGATTCCTATTGTTAACGAGTTCCCAGATGTATTTCCTGAAGAGTTACCTAGTTTGCCACCAGATAGAGAGATAGAGTTTGGTATAGAGTTGCTACCTGGCACGAGTCTGATTTCTACTCCTCCATGCCGTATGGCACTAGTAGAACTGAGGGAGTTGAAGACTCAACTACAAGATTTGCTTGACAAAGGATTTATCAGGCCTAGCAGTTCGCCATGGGGTGTACCTGTACTTTTTGTAAAGAAGAATGATGGTTCTATGAGGCTATGCATAGATTACAGGTAGCTCAACAAGGTAACTATCAAGAATAAGTATCCTTTGCCAAGAATAGACGATTTATTTGATCAATTGCAAGGTGCAAGTCATTTCTCTAAGATAGATTTGAGGTCGGGGTATCATCAGTTGAGAATCCGGAATGAGGACATATCGAAGACGGCTTTCTGGATTAGATATGGGCACTATGAGTTCTTAGTGTTGTCATTTGGATTGACTAATGCACCAGCTGCATTCATAGATCTGATGAATAGAATGTTCAGGCCATTTTTGGACAAGTTTTTCATTGTGTTTATTGATGACATTCTTGCGTATTCTAAAAGTAAAGAAGAGCATGAGGAGCATCTTTGAATTGTGTTGCAGAAATTGAGAGAGCATCAGCTATTTGTAAAATTTTTGAAATGTGAATTCTGGCTTGAGAGTGTGGGTTTTCTAGGGCATATAGTGAGCAAGGAAGGGATTGAAGTTGATCTTAGAAAGGTTGATGCAATTCTTAGTTGGCCCAGACCCACAAATGTTTCAGAAGTTAGAAGTTTATTGGGTTTGACAGGCTACTACAGGAGGTTTGTTCAAGACTTCTCCAAGATTTCAGCTCCTTTAAGAAAATGTACCCAGAAGCAAGTTAAATTTTTATGCTCTGATGCATGTGACAAGAGCTTCCAGAAGTTAAAGACTTATTTCACCATGGCACCTGTCTTAGCTTTTCTGTCGGGTGAAGAAGGATATGTAGTGTATTGTAATGCATCGAGAGTCGGGCTTAGTTGTGTGCTTATGCAGCATGGAAGGGTGATAGCCTATGCTTCTAGGCAGTTGAGGAAGCATGAGATGAATTATCCAACTCATGATCTTGAGATGGCTACAGTAGTATTTGCCCTGAAGATATAGAGACATTACATGTATGGAGAGAAATGTGAGATTTTCATAGATCATAAGAGTTTGAAGTATATATTCCAGCAAAAAGATCTAAATCTTAGGTAAAGAAGGTGGGTTGAATTACTTAAGGATTATGACTATGAAATCTTGTATCATCCAGGGAAAGCTAATGTTGTAGCCGATGTACTGAGCAGGAAGTCTTTGGGAAGCTTAGCCCATATTCAAGTGAGTAGAAGACCTTTAGTGAGGGAAGTGCAGAGATTGCATGATATAGGAATCAGTTGGGAGTTGTCAGATTCAGGAGTGCTTTTGGCAAATTTCCTAGTCAAGCCGGTTCTCATTGATCAAATTAGAGAAGCTCAAGACAAAGACACTCAGTTAGTGAAGATAAAGAATGATGTGGGATCAGAAAAAGCTCCAGGATTTACTGTGACTGATGACATGTTGAGACATGGTAGCAGGTTATGTGTTCCAACAGTTGATGGTTTGAGAGATATGATTCTTAAGGAAGTACATCATGCCAAGTATAATGTGCATCCAGGTGCAACAAAGATATACCATGACATTAAGAATTCATATTGATGGAGTGGAATGAAAAGAGATGTGGCAGAATATATATCCAAATGTCTAACTTGTCAGTAAGTCAAGTTTGAGCATCAGAAACCATCGGGACTACTTCAAGAGTTACCATTATCAGAGTGGAAATAGGAGAGCGTAACTATGGATTTTGTAATTGGATTGCCAAGGACTTCAAGGGGCTATGACTCAATATGGGTCATTGTGGATAGATTAACCAAATCAGCTCATTTTTTGTCCGTCAAGACGACTTATGCAACTTCTCAGTATGCCCAGATTTATGTTGATGAGATTGTCAAACTTCATGGAGTCCCAGTTTCGATTATCTTAGATAGAGGTACTCAGTTCACTTCGAGGTTTTGGTAGAAATTGCAAGAATGCTTGGGTACACAACTTGATTTCAGCATAGCTTTCCATCTGCAAACAGATGGGCAATCAGAGAGGACTATCCAAACTTTAGAAGACATGTTGAGGATGTGCATTATAGACTTTGGAGGAAATTGGGATGCTCATTTGCCATTAATAGAGTTTGCCTACAACAACAACTATCATTCCACGATTCAAATGTCTCCTTATGAAGCATTGTATGGCAGAAAATGCAGATCTCCCTTGTGTTGGGATGAGGTTGGAGAAAAGTACATCGAAGGACTGGAATTGATAAGATATACGTCAGAAAAGGTTCCACTGATTCGAGAAATATTGAAGACAACTTTTAGCCGCCAAAAGAGCTATGCCGACCCAAAGAGGAAAGATCTTCAGTTTTCCATTGGAGATCTTGTATTTCTAAAGATTTCTCCAATGAAAGGAATTCTACGGTTTGGCAACAGAGGCAAGTTGTCTCCATGATTTATTGGACCCTTTGAGATTCTAAGCAAGGTTGGAGAAGTTTCATACAAGTTGGCTCTGCCGCCTAGCATAGAAAATGTGCATTCGGTATTTCATGTATCGATGCTTCGTAAGTATGTGGCCGACCTTTCTCATGTGCTACAAGTACCGGAAGTGGATCTTCAACCAGATTTGATGTATAAAAAAATTCCAATTGCAATTGTGAATCGAATGGTTAAAAAGCTAAGGAATAAGATATACAAATGGTTAAGGTCCTATTGAGAAATCAAGTCATGGAAGAGTGTACTTGGGAAAGTAAGCAAAGTATGCAAGACAAGTATCCATATCAGGCTTAAGGCAGGTTATTACAAATTCGAGGATGAATTTATTTAAGGGGGGAAGAATGTAATATCTGTCATTTTTGGGCTATTTTATTAATTGTATGTTTGTTGAATTTAATAAATTGAAGATATAAATGTTTGAGGAAATCCTGAAATTTCTAGTTGCAGGGTGGATTTTTGTGAGGTTGGTTTCTTGATTTTAAAGGAATAATTTGGTAAAGTAAAAAATATAAAAGTTACAGGTGTATATCTTATCTTTAATTTTGTAAAATTCTGTGTATGTGAAGAGTTATGTCTCCTTGATCAGAACCTGTCTGGTTCATTATTTTCTGCAGGAATATGAGTATATTTGAATTTTTTGGGAATGATTGAGGCTGTTTGAGATAAAAGTGTAAACATGAGAAATATTCCTTTATGTGTTGTGATATTGGCTGTAAAATTTTAGGAGATTTTGATAAGTATAACTCAGTGGAGAGTGGAATTACTTAGGTCCGTCTGGATGAATTTTAGGCAGTAAGTCATGGTGAATTTTAGAGAGTCACCATAGTCTGTGTAGTTATCTTTGTGATTTGAATTTTGGATATGTTGGACCCCTGAATGTCTATTTTAAGTGACAAAAAGAATCAGAAAGTTTGGATGTTTGTAGCTCATTTGCGAGCGGATTAAATATAAGTTGCCGAGGATGGGTTTCAGCTCGACAGAGATTGGTATTAGCGAGACAACAAATGCGAGGTGGCATTTGTGAGCCGGCAATACGAGCAAGCAAAGTGGCAAGGTGAGTTTGCTGAAGTTGAGTTAGGCGAAGAGGAATAGGCAAGGTGGCATTATGCGAAGAGGCATTGCCGAGGTGGCATATGCGAAGAGTGAGATAGGCGAAGCGAGTTGGCGAAGAGGCATTGCCGAGGTAGCATATGCAAGGCGGCATATACGAAGTGGAATTCGCAAGCTGAGATGGTGAGGTGACATATACGAGGCGAAATATGCGAAGTGGAATTCACGAGACGAGTTGGCGAGGTGGCATATGCGAGGTGAAGTTTGCGAGGAGAGTTTGGCGAGGCAGCATATGCGAGGTGGCACATGCAAATTGGATATGCAAAGTGGGATTAGCGAAGTGGCTTATGCGAAGTGGTATTACCGAAGTGGATTGGCATATTGGGAATTGCGAGCTGGCTTATGCGAGGTGGCATTGCACAGGCGAGCTGGCAAGCAGAATTTTGGGGCGGTAGCCTATTTAACTAGTACCCAGTAGCGATTTTCTTCACGATTTTCTTTCTTCTTTTCTTCATTCTTCTTCAGTTTATCTCAGATTAGTTCCATTTATTGTTTAGTGCATTAATACTCAAAATTAATGCATTAGATCTCTAGATTATCATATTTTATGGTATAAATCTTCAGTTTCAAGCAGATTTTCTCAAGAAATTCAGTTTTGGAGAAATAAGGTAAATTCTCTTCAAATATCATTTTGTCTTAGATTAATAAAGTCTGGTAGTTATAATAGTTAATTGTGGGTATATAGAATTTATTACAAGCATTTTGAGGCTATTAATGGAAATTAATGTTAGAGAAATTAGAATTTATGGACTGTCATGAATAGTAATATCAACTGTAATTTCAAAATTAAATTCAGATTTTCTTTAAGAGTTGAATTAAATTAATGTTGGGAATCAAGAATAGAAATGTAATATCTGCCATTTTGTTATATTTTATTTATTGTGTAATTGATGAATTTAAATTAATAAAGGATATGAATGTTATGAGGAAATCAGAAATTCTGGTTGCAGAAAATTTTGATGGTTAATTGCATATTCTTAGAGAAATAATTTGGTAAAGTGAAAAACATAAAAATTATGAGTTTATGTCTTAACTGAAATATTGTAAAATGGCTTGGTCGAATTCTATGTGTGTGATGAGTTATGTCCCTTTAAGCAGGACTGGTCTGGTTAAGTGTTTCTGCAGGAAGTCTGTGTATGTTTGAAATTACTGGGAATGACTGAGATAGATTGAGCCAAAAGTGTAAACATGAAAAATATTTTTTTTATGTGTTGTGATGCTGGTTGTAAAATTTCAGAATTTTTGGATAAGTATATCTCAGTGGAGAGTGGATTTGCTCAGGACTATTCATATGGATTTTGGGGCAGTAAGTCTGGATGAATTTGGAAAGTCACCATGGTCTGTGTGTTGGTCTTAGTGATTTAAATTTTGGATATGTTGTGCCCCTACATATTTATTTTAAGTGGCAAAAAGAATCAGGAAATTTGGATATTTGTAGCTCATTTGAAAGCTGGTTAAGTGTAAGTTGTCTAGGAAGGGTTTCAACTTAACAGAGTCTTGGAATGGCGGGTTGGCAAAATACGAAGTGGCATTTTGCGAATTGGCAATGCGAGCTGGCGAAGTAGCGAAGTGGCGAAGTGGCGAGGTGAGATTGCCGAAGTGGCAATTGGCGAAGAGGAGTTGGGGTGTGACAAAGGTGGTATCGGAGCTCTAGGTTTACAATCCTTAACATAGAAGATAGATAAAGATGCATGAGCACTAGAGTAAGTATTGATTAAGATAACTACGGAGCATAGGATCATGTCTCGTCCAATTGTGTCTTCCTTTGATATATATATATGCGTTAAGTATGCGTAGTGAGTCTGCTAATGTTTATTCCTCTTATCAGTATCGAGATGCCTCCATGTCGTGGTAGAGAAGGAGGGCGAGGTCATCCTAGGCAGGAGTTTCCTTCCAAAAAGGGTTCAGTAGGAGGGAATAGAGGAGATGAGGTTCCTCCTGTGCCACCAGTAGATGTGGCTCATATGGCACAGCAGTTAGACCAGCTGTAGAGAAACTATCAAGTATTAGCTAAGTTTATTACTCAGCAGAGACAGCAGCAGGCTCCTCCAGTTTAGGTAGTTCCAGATATTCCAGTTCCTCCACCTCGGCCCGAAGTGGTACCTCAAGTTGAGGAGGTTTCGTTTGAGAAGTTTCTGAAACTCAAGCCTTTAGAGTTTCGAGGTGAGGTAGATCCTACAGATTTTCTGGAAGAGATAGAAGATAAAGTGCATATTCTAAGGATTCCCGATAGAAGAGCCATTGAATTTATGGGTTATTTGATGAAAGCTGAAGCTAAAGATTGGTTTAAGCGGAGTATTCTGGGTATGCTTCAGGATCATGGAGAGTTATCTTGGGAGAGATTCAGAGAATTGGTTCTCGATGAGTTTCTTCCAGAGAGTGTGAGGGACGCTAAATCCATTGAGTTTGAGAGATTGGTGGAGACCCTTGGCATGAGTGTTTCTGAGTATGCCAGGAAGTTCAGTCAATTGAGTAAGTTTGCTCCTGCATTAGTGCCTACAGAAGCGACACGGATTCAGCGGTTTCGTAGGAGATTGGTGGCTCCATTGTTTAAACTTCTAGCTACTCTAGAATTTGATTCTTATTCCAAGTTGGTGGATAAAGCAAGAATAATTGAGAACAGGGAAATGGAAGCCAGATCAAAGAGGGAAGAGAAGAATAAGGCTAAAGTTAGAAGTTCTTCTAGGCAAGACAGTGGGGTAAAGAGTATGAATATTTTGCCTCGCTCAGCTTCTCAAGGGGGATTTAGAGGACCACCAGGGCGATACCAGCAGAGACCGAATCCCTCTAGATTTGTTCCTCAAGTGAGCCATAGTGTAGCCAGTTCCGCACCACCTAGGACTGACCCTTTTTGTCCTACATATGGTAAGATTCATAGAGGACCTTGCTTCTTTGGGTCAGGCATATGTTATGGGTGTGGACAGTATGGTCATCTTCTTAAGGATTGTCCACAGCCTTCTTTTGGAGTTAAAACATCAAGCTTCTCAGGCTACAATTCAGATGAGCAGAGAGAGGAGTATTAGTCAGCACCTAGGAGGAGGTAGAGGTAATTTAGACAGGACTGTTGAGGCTGGCAGAGGATCAGGTCAGCATGAGTCTCAGGCTTCGGGATCAGCTCCTATGGGTAGAGGCAGAGGGAGAGTTTGTACCTTGGCACAGCATGAAGCCCAAGCATCCAATACAGTGGTTACAGGTATTCTTTCGATTCAAGCTATGAATGCTAGAGTATTGTTTGATTTAGGAGCTATGCATTCATTTGTATCATCATGTTTTGCTAAGAAATTGCATGTCCCTTGTGTTTTACTTGAGAATGTGTTGATTGTGTCTACTCCTTTAGAGGAAGAGATTAAAGTTCAGAACTCCTATCCATCATGTGTGGTTAACATTGGTGGCAAGAGCTTATATGTGGATTTAATTGAATTGCCAGTATTGGAGTTTGATGTAATTTTGGGCATGGATTGGTTGTCCAAGCACTAAGCCATTATAGATTGTAATGGGAAGAAGCTTATCTTTAAGCCACCTTCGGGTGAAGAATTTGAGTTCCAAGGGGAGCAGAGCGAAGTGCCATATAATGTTATATTTGCCATTGGGGCAAGAAGATTGTTGAGAAAGGGTTGCCAAGGATATTTGGCATATGTCTGGGATACTAGTAAGGAAGTGAAAGAATTGGAGCAGATTCCAATAGTCAATGAGTTTTTGAATGTATTTCCTAAAGAATTGCCTGGTTTGCCACCTGATAGAGAGATAGAGTTCGGTATAGAGTTGTAACCAGGCACAAGTCCGATTTCTATTCCTCCCTACCGTATGGCACTGGTTGAGTTGAAAGAGTTTAAGACTCAGTTGCAAGATTTGCTTGACAAAGGATTTATTAGACCCAGCAGTTCACCATGGGGAGCACCTATACTCTTTGTGAAGAAGAAAGATGGTTCTATGAGGCTATGCATAGACTATAGGCAGATTAATAAGGTAACTACTAAGAATAAGTATCCTTTGCCAAGAATAGATGATTTATTTGATCAGCTGCAAGGTGCAAGTCATTTCTCCAAGATAGACTTGAGATCAGGGTACCATCAGTTGAGAATTCGGACGGCATTCCGAACCAGATATGGATACTATGATTCTTAGTGTTGCCATTTGGATTGACCAATGCACCGACTGCATTTATGGATTTGATGAATAGGGTGTTTAGGCCATTCTTGGATAAGTTTCTTATAGTGTTTATTGATGACATTCTTATGTATTCTAAGAGTAAAGAAGAGCACTTTAGAATTGTGTTGCAGACTTTGAGGGAGCATCAACTATTTGCCAAGTTTTCAAAGTGTGAATTCTGGCTTGAGAATGTGGGCTTTCTGGGGCATATAGTGAGCAAAGAGGGAATTAAAGTTGATCCTAGAAAGGTGGATACAATCCTTAATTAGCCGAAACCCACAAATGTTTCAGAAATCAGAAGTTTCTTGGGTTTGGCAGGCTACTACAGGAGATTTGTTTAAGATTTCTCCAAGATTGCAGCACCTTTGAGCAAGCTCACTCAGAAGTAAGTTAAATTTCTATGGTCAGATGCATGTGAAGAGAGCTTCCAGAAGTTGAAGACTTGTCTCACCATGGCACTTGTTTTAGCTTTGCCGTCGGGTGAAGGGGGATACGCGGTGTATTGCGATGCATCACGAGTGGGGCTTGGTTGTGTGCTCATGCAGCGTAGAAGAGTGATAGCTTTTGCTTCGAGGCAGTTAAGGAAGAATGAGATGAACTATCCAACTCATGATCTTGAGATGGCTGCAATAGTGTTTGCATTGAAGATCTGGAGACACTACTTGTATGGTGAGAAGTGTAAGATTTTCACAGATCATAAGAGTTTGAAGTACATATTTCAACAGAAAGATCTCAATCTTAGGCAAAGTAGATGGGTTGAATTGCTTAAGGATTATGACTGTGAAATCTTATATCACCCAGGAAAAGCCAATGTTGTAGCGGATGCACTGAGCAGGACGTCCTTGGGGAGCTTATCCCATATTCAAGTGAGTGTATAGAAATTGCATGATATGAGAGTCAGTTGGGAATTGTCAGATTTAGGAGTGTTTTTGGCAAATTTCCAAGTCAAGCCACTTCTCATTGATCAAATTAGAGAAGCTCAAGATAGAGACCCTCAGTTGTTGAAGATAAAGAATGATGTGGGGTCAAAAAAAGATCCATGATTTAATGTGAATGATGGTATGTTAAGGCATGGCAGCAAGTTATGCATTCCAACAGTTGAAAATTTGAGAGATATGATTCTTAAGGAAGTACATCATGCCAAGTATAATGTGCATCCAGGTGAAACAAAGATGTATCATAACATTAAGAATTCCTAATGGTGGAGTGGAATGAAAAGAGATGTTGCTGAATATGTAGCCAAATGTCTAATTTGTCAGCAAGTCAAGTTTGAGCAT
>CANXYC011367476.1:0-10999 GCA_948193065.1 Aleurites moluccanus
GGCTATAAAATATAATCTGAAAGGCTTTTTGACCTGAAACCAAGCCCAATCATCCTATATATATATATATATATATATATATATATATATATATATATATATATATATATATATATATATATATATATGTTATGTTACGAATGGATATGATTTGACAAATAGATGCATATATTGAATTGATATTGGAGATCCAGAGGGATCATTGAATTGAGTATAGATGTTGAAATATATATTGGAAGTGCTTATTTGCATGTTTTTCAGCTGGACATAATCCTTATATAGAGGAGATGTTGCCTAAATTTTTATAGAATTGTCGAGCTATATTTGAGCTTGTTATTGAATTGCTTGCCATGCCATATAGATAAAGGGGTTCTTCGTGGTACTGGTAGCTTAGGCAACACCCGTACCCTAGGACCGTCGCGGCTCCCAAGTTGGGTCATGACAAATACGACCTGATATAATATGATATGATGTGATTACAGGATTGTCCTTGTTACAGATGGTCTTATTGTGGCCCTTGGACATTAATAAGAGAATATAGGATGCTTGGTTCAAGTTGGACTCACCATGACCCTGTAGTGTAAAAACCAGTACTTGGAATATCAGAGTAGACATATGTTTGTTTATATTTGTTTAATGAATATTAGCATATGTATGTTATATGTGCATGGTAGATAATTTTTAATGCTATATTAAGTATAAATTACTCCTAGAATGATTATACGTTGAGACATAATGAATTATGACTGATTTTGAGGTGTTAAACATGTGTATGTATAAGTTGGTTGGGTTTGGATAAGTTAGAATGGAGAAAATACGAGAATTCTTCACCCCCATGAAAATGATTCACCCCCTTAAAAATGTTTCACCACCTTGAAGAAAGTTTTTACTGGAGTAAAAACCTTTTCACGGACGTGAAAGATCTTTCACCATCGTGAAAATTCTTTCTGTATAAATTGGTTAATTCTTCAACTTTGTCTTCACGGACATGAAACGTCCCTTCACGGCCATGAAGAAGTGTTTCAAACCTAACGTAAATAGTGTCTTTTAGGACCATGAAACCTATTTACGGGCATGAAAGTATTGGGCTTATAAATATCCAACCCTTCTCCTTCATTTTAAAACTTCATTTATTTCGTACTTCTTCCTCTCTTTCTTCATAAATACACCTCACCCACCCATAAATTCATTAAAGCCTCTTCTCAAACACTTATTTTATCTCTATTAACATAAGAATCAAGAATCAAACCTTTAAGAACATCAAGATTTCAGATTTCTCAAGAATCTCCATTCTAGGGTTTTAAGGTATTTATTCCAAACTCCAATCTAAGTTTAAAATAGGTTAATACATAGTTAGAATATATGATTATGAGTTATAAATAGATGTTTAAGAGCATCAATTGACATTTATTATGGATTATAGTAAGATATATATATATATAGATTTAGGGTTTTGGGTGAATAATAGCTATTCATCCCAAACTTTCACATTTCTTTATTTAGTGATTAAATTGATGTTGGAAAACATATTAGGATTCTAAAAGATGATTAGAATCATAAAAATTTACTATGTATGAATATTTTTTAGCATGAACCCTAATTATAAGTATTTGGGGATTTGACATAGGAGAGGAGAATTCAAGGAATATAGAGAAAATTATTGAATGTACAAGTAATTGAGGGAAATACAAGGATAAATTGCTTTGAGGTAAGTACAAACTATGTTAATATATGTTGCTATCCATTAATTGTGCATGCTACTCTTTTCTTACTTCATGAAATCTTTCTTGAATTTATTATTGATGAACCTAAGCCTATAAATTTGAAATTTGTAAACTATGAATTGTTGAAACCCTTCTAAATAAGCCAATTGCATGAATGACTTGGTTGTTGTTTTCATAGACCAACATCATTATATACTTATTTGTGTGATGGAATAACTAAAAGTAAATATGTGATGATGGTCTTGTGACCACTATGTTTCTTGATAATATGTCCAAGTTATATAATCTATGACCCACATGTAAATAGAACGCTCTTCCCAATGAGAGTTAGTTCATTGGTCCAATGTGCACATCGGGAGCACAGCTGACAGGGTTTTTGTCAGTGTCCCTCCTAGTTAGGGACCAGAAACACTAGACATATGCCCTGCGTAAGCACATAGAGATGTTGAGGTGACAAGGCACACCGATACGCTATTCTATGATCTATTATGAGTTCTAATTCATGATATGATTTGTAGTGCCATTCTTTATAGGCATTCACATGTTAAAGAAAACATTCATGTTATGATTCTTTGTACCATGATTATGATAATCTCTTTCCTTATGATATTCCAAAAGTATATTGAATATATGTTCAAGTTCATACTTATCCTTTATATCTTTGTGATACTTGTAAGCATTAGTGTAGTTTATATCTTACTGAGTTGAAGGCTCACTCATCTTCTGTGGATTTCAGATGATAGTATAGCTCGAAAAGGAGCTAACATAAAAGACAAATCTTCTTGATTTATTCCTCCAAGAAGACTCTATGTAATTCTTTTGATATATATATATATATATTATTTTGTATCATGGTATTTATATGTATAAGGAGTATACTCTAGAGCTCCGTAGTTAAATGTTGATGATGATTTTATTTTGATGTCTGAATTGATACATTATGAGTTACCCTTGTTTCTTATTGATGTGGGATGTATCTTTTGATCGATAAGGAATAAGAGGAAATCATATGAAGATGTAAGAAAATGCATGAATGATGATTATATGATTCATAGAATTAAATATTCATGATGATAACTATGTATGATGTGGATATGTATTGTATATGAGATCCAGGATATGAGTGTTCTACGGGTTTATGGTGGCCTTAAGCCTACCCTTGCCCTAGGACTGTCGCACCACTGGAGTTAGGGTATGACATGTATTTTGAATTTAAGAGAGCCAAGATCGACTCCCCATTTAAGATAAACGGGGAGCAATTCTATTGTCATAACCTATTTCCGGATCGCGACGGTCCTAGGATGCGGGAGATGCCAATGGCGACCGGCACCCGTAGAACCCAGTATCACATGCATAATCTATAACCATCAATTAATTATCCATTTTACTTAATTACCATTTATTTTGTCATTCTGTAATTCTTATTGTAATTTAATGCAATTGGCTGTAACAGTCATTATATCATACCACATGATCATCATATATCTCATAATATTATCACATACATATATACATGTTCATACCCTAACTATCCCATATATATCCTATGGAGTAGCTAGATTATGAACATCAAAATACATAATTCAAAATATTTACATCAAATGACAGCAAGCAAAAATCCTCGGATGACAGATGATGAGATTCTGCAGTCTACTCCTCTCCTGAAATGGTTAAACAAAGAACAAGGTGAATATATAAGATACTTAGTGAATATATATGCATCACAAGTCAAATAGGATGGAACAAAGATGTATATATGATAAAGGAACATTGGAACAGTATCAATCATGTTGGTTTACAGAATCAGTATCAGAAACTATCAGGAATATCAATGGTCATATCAAAGGCATGGAATCATATGGTAAGACAGATATAGGGCCCTAAAACATGTAGACTATGTGTAATCACATAGTCGATCACATATCAAGTAAGTATAAGACTGATCAGATCCTATGGCTGGTACCAATAACCTTTTTCAGCTAGGGTATCAATATCAATGGGCACATTACCGACATTATGTACCCACTACCCTGTCAGAGCGGCAACTCTGTCAAACCACATTCAAGTCAATACAAGTGAACATCATATCAATAGACACCATTATGCAAAAATGGTATCATCAATGGCATTAAACTCAATATCTTTTAAATCAAATGTCATTTGAATCAAAGTCATTGCAATATACCATATACAATCAAGGATAAGGGTTATGGTAAACAACAAAGGTTGGTTCGACAAAGGAAATCGATAGGCCAATTGGCATACCAATGTCGCTAGCAATGATGACATTCAAATGGTAGGCCTATAGAATACAAAGCAATAGGCCAAGGCAAAAATAACTAGGTATTTTACCAAACACTTGGTGGGCACAAAATGACAAGCCAATAGGTTAGGTTTTAGTGCAAGTTTGGCTTGCCCATTTCAATAAACAATAAACCACATTGGAAACAACACAATAGGAATCAAATAAACAAGATTAAACAACATAAAATGGATCAAAATGGCATAGGAATTCAAGGCAAAAACAAGCAAAATCAAAGGCATGAATAGTACTAGGGCATTCGACCAAAATAAGGGTACCATATAAGGTTTTCAATTTCAATTCCAATACATTAGGCATGTTAAAGGATGCATATAAGACTCACCTAAACCTTCCAATTGCTTTGAAAAATTGATTTCCACTCAATTTCTTCAAATGAGGCAATATGGGCAACTTTGACAATCTGTGAGTTCTACACCAAATTAACCATCAATTAGTTACCTAATGATTTCCAATTAATATATTCTAATATCAATTAACATAAACTAACTCTAATCAATATAGCTAAAGCATACAACTTCAATTAGGTTAGGCAATTTGGGCATTTCTATCAAAATGCATCAATTGATGCAATCTAACCTAAAACTCATTCAATTCAACCTTAAAATCATCTAACTAAACCATAAAAACAAACAAATTAATTATTTTCCTCTAGGTGGTGGTCTAGTCGAACCCTTCAATCAATTCCTCCTTAGTTTTCTTTGTGACTCCAAGCAAATTAAGGATAGAGAATAGTAGAACTAGGTTTGTATTTAAGTTTTCTATGAATTTTCTCTTGAAAATTGGTTGGAAAAATGCTGGAGAATGGATGGAGCAAGGTTCGGCCAACAATGGAATAAAGAAGAAAGTTGATGGAAAAATGACTAAGTGTTGCCTTTTATATTAAGTCAAAATGGCAAATTATATTTTAGTCCTTAAACTTTCAAGTAATTATACTTTGACCCCAACTCCTCTGTAATTTATTCTGTCAATTCTGTCAGGTTTTAGATTCCAATGTGGGGATTCAATAGGCTTATTTTAATTTATCCTTATTTATAAAAATAGTTTCAGAGTCATTCTGAAATTCAGACAAACTCATTTCACTATTCACCTTAAAGTTCTATTTATTTATATTTTTGTCATTGGTTTCTTTTTCAGTGTTCCTAAACATTTTTCACTTATTTCTTTTTACCAAAATTACATATGCATTAAGGTGATCTTTTACCTCATGGTCAAATTCAGAAATTCTTCTATTGACCGGACAGCTAATTTCTCGGCAGTGTTCCCGACACAGCCGATTTTCGAAAAAGTAATTAGTTCGCTTTCTAACTATGTATCTAAAATTATTTCTCATCATTTCAAGACTTTTGAACTATATACTGAGAATTGAATCATGCATATATGTTAGGACTTCCTAGGGTATTACATCTATGAACATTTTCCATCATAGATATTATGTATATTTTCTGGATGTTTAATTAATCTATATCAACTCATTAAGTCAAACATTCACCCCTATTCAAATATTTTTTTTCAAGTTTCAGGTCAAGTTTAAGAAGTTAAGTTTTAGTTGAGTATTTTTGCCTTCTATCCCTCAGACAGTGAAATTGTTTATTTAGTTATGTTAATTATTTTATATTTATATGTTCAAAAATTTCTAGAACTTTGTATTGTTATTCATGCTATTTGTCTTCTTTATTAATTGTTAAGTCTGGTATCTTGTTTAGTTTATTGGTATAGGTTGTTCTGTTAAGCAAGAACTTAAGTTGATGATGTGATATGATTGATTATTTCCCCTGAGTGACTATATGATTATGTTAAAAGTTTCAAGTTTTGCTTGATAAGTGGGCCATAACCTTTGTTTTATGATAGTTACAACTGTCATATTGCAGTTTGGTAGTTTAGTAGTAAGTCAAGCTTACTACGGATTCTATAAGCCTTATACTTTCTCGTTCCCTAGTGTTTATCATATACCCAATAGGGTCGAGTGGTGACAAATGTGGTATCAGAGTAAAGATTTTGCGACCTATAACATGTTTAGAGTTAAGGATGTTCTATATGGTCTAAATTATGTAACATTCGTAGTATATGATTCATGTACGTCTTGTTAAGTTTTATTTTGCCTCCATTTTCAGCGGTTTATCTTTAGTTATAATTAATACTTAGAAAGCTTAATAATGTTATGTTGGTATATTGAACCTAAATTTTAATCTTTTATCAACATTATGGATAACACAAGGAAGAACGCAAGCAATGATGTCGAGACAAAAAATTTCGATGAGACCTCTAATATGTCCTTAGTAACTAATTCTTCTACAATCAAGTGTAATTAAGAATTCTTTAGCTGAAACTCAAGGAAAAGACACACCCCCCACACCCCCCCCCCACCATAAATGGCTTATGGAATGGAGGGGTTTGATATGGCTACTTTTGTATAAGGTGTTGCTGATTTTCAGGACACTACGAGTATTTAGGCGCAAGCTATGTTGCAATAGCAACAACAGGAAACCCAAAATTCTTCTGTAGGACAAGTGACCTATGCATTTACATTAGAGTCTTCTAGACATGGAATCAAGAGGAGGGGACTTAAAAATAATCTTGATCAAGAAGAATCTTAAAAGTTCAGCATGGTTATGGTGGCTGTAGTAAGATCTCGGGATCAGGATCTAGAATCAGTACTCGTAACAAATGCGGTAAATCGCATGAGGGCTCATATCATTTTTGGTACTAATGAATGTTATAAATGTGGTCAATTGGGTCACTTCTCTAGGAATTGTCCATAATTTAGAGGCCACCAAGCCCGTAATTCAACAAAGAGAGGCTCAAGAGGCAGAATAAGTGAAAAGGAATCCTATTAGTTTATATTATTTAAGTTATTCTTTTGAAGCATTAATATTGATTGCATCCTTGGATAGGTAGATAGGATTAATGCTATAGTTTATGTGATATGAAATGAGTAGTTTATAATAATATACATGATTATGTATTAGTTAAGGTGATCTCATGAGTAAGTAATTTACCCATCAAATTATTGGTTAGAAGAATACTTAAGTCATTGGCCTCTTAAATGAAGGTGACTCTAGCTTCCTAATCCTTATTAGGGAGAACTCTAAGGATTTTGCAATTAATATCTTCAAGAGAGTAAGTCTTTCCCAGCTTCCTCATTTGATTAACAATCACCATGAGGCGATTGTACATTTCAAATATACTTTCATTGGGTAACATTTGGAAGAGCTCATATTCATGAGTAAGAATTTGAATCTTCTTACCCTTCATTTGATTAGTCCCTTTATGAGTAGTCTCTTGCTTGGCTGAAATACAATGGGAGATCTTTTCTTATTCTTCTCTACTCAATGCACAATAGAGAGTGTGCATTGTTTTTCAGTTTCTCCCATTCGCCTTCTTTTCAACAATCATCCATTCGCTCTTGGGCTTCATGATTACAATCCTATCCAAAGTTTTTGTAAGAACCGAATGCCCTTCTTCAACCACATCCCATAAGTTAATGTTATCACTATCCATGAATATTTCCATACTATTTTCCAATATGGATAGTCAATGCCATTAAAATAAGGTGGTTTCACGGTTGAACCTTCTTCAATAATATCCGATCTTCTAGTTGGCATGATATTTGTTCCAAGATGGTTAAATATTTGATAAAAGTGAAAATAAAGCTCTGATACCAATTGAAAGTTCCTTTGGCAACCAAGAGGGGAGTGAATTAGTTATTTGACAAATTAAGGGCAAATTAAAAATTAATAAAATGGAGGAAGGAAGAGATAAAACAAAATCAAACACTAGAATTTTATAGTGGTTCAGCCAACACTTGCTTTCATCTACTTCTCAAAATCACACTTTAGTATTTTACTTGATCCTTTTGAGAGAGCAAGATCAAACCCAAGTGTTTAGGCTCACACTCAAACTTTACAAAGTGTTTTCAAAGGCTCACACTTTAAATCTTTACAAGTGTTTTATCGAAAGCTCACACTTAACCCTATATAAATGTTTTACTGAGTCTTACACTCAAACCATTAAGAATTACAAGAGATGAGAAGAAGAAAATCCCCTTTTACTTTTCCCCAACTCTCAAACAATCAATGAGTCTTAACCAACTAAAACATTTATAACTAATAGCTCACAAAAATGGTTTTACAATAAAAAAGCTTTTCAAGCCATAAATATGAATGATTTGGTGCAATAGCTCAATAAAAAGTTCTCAATTGTTATTCTCTTGCTATTCTCTTGCTTTTAAGCTTCCTACCAACTCATATTTATAGCTGTGGATGAAATATAGTTGTTTGACTTCATTTAATGTCAATTAATGCAGTTGACAGCTTTTCCAACGGCTAATTTTTTTTACTGTTTTTCCAGAGTAGTGGGGGCTCCACAAAAGTAGCGGCTGCGACTTTTTGCTATTTTTCTCAAAAAGGCTATTGTCTCTCTGAGCTCCATTGGTAACGGATGCAACTTATTTTGTAGCGGCTGCTACTTTCCATCAACCTGCAACTTGAATTCTAATTTGCTGCATTTCTCAAATATGTTTCCTCTTAGCATATACACTCTTTCAAATGTGTTAAACCTATGATAAATCACTAGTCATGATTTCTCATGTCTTGACCAACTCAAACAAATTGTTAGCATAATTAACATAATCAACATGTTTTGTTATCATCAAAATTAACATAAAACCCAAAGGGTCCAATAAAACCATATACTTCATCTTGTTTATCTTCCCTGGTAGTTAGAACCAAGGGGAACTACTACAAAAATGTAGACAAATACACTAATGGTGTCAAGGCTAAGGTTTATAATCAAGATACCCTAGTACCCTCTAATTAATGAAGTAACAGGCAAAGTTAGTTATCGCACTGCAGGTGACGAGGTGATTAGAGCTAAACCTACCCCAAAATCCACATGAGGGAAATGGAAAAAAGCTATTACCTCCAAAAAAGTCATCATGTCAAAGAAATCTTCAAAAGAAATAGGTGAGTATCTCGCAAAGGGTATTGCTGAGGTTTCTCTTACTAAAACTCAGCCACCAGCTACTCCAAGGAAGAAAAAGAGACTTGTCATTCTATTATCAATTGAGGAGGGAACCAAGATCCCCAAAGAGTCTCTTATTTGACAAGGATCTAGAACTTACTAGGCTTCTCCTAACAAGTAAGACTCTAAGACTATTGCCTCCCTTATGGGAATAAGAAGTGTTTTACCATCTTGAGAGATAACCTCATCCATCTTAGCAGGTGGAGGTGTCTTCTCCGTCTCAATAGATAGAGGTACCTTTTGTCATCATCGAGCTAAATGAAACCTAATTAAACTAGCCATACCTGCCATTTCACTTTCTAGGATACCTCCCTTGCCTCAAAAGGAGGAAGATCCTTCTGTTGCCATTGATCCACTTGTGCCTTTATAAGAAATTCCTAATAATGTTCATTCTTTCACTCATATGCATGAGCGTAATGAACCATGTACTCTAATCATAGGTTGAATTTCTTCCTTTTGTGCTTCTATCACACTTTGAGTGATGAAATTCATTGTATCTCTAACAATTGTCTCCTTTGTTCGTTTTCATTTTCTAGAAACTCAATCAATTGAAGTCCCTAGGGAGGTGATTTAACTGCCATTACTTCTAGAGGAAGTAAACTTCAGCATCTTCGAGACCTCCATCCAGAAGGAGCCTTCACATACTCCTTAAATAGCTATTCTTTTTGAAGGGGTTTCTTTGGGTCTAGCCTTACTAGAGTTCTGGATGAAACAAGTATTGAGGCTAAATTACTTCCTTATCTACTTTGATGCTCAAGGAGCAACGACCAATCTACTTCTACTTCGGGGACTGAAAGAAGAGCTCAAGATGAGCCCTCCCCTTAACATGACATGCAGATCCCTTCCTTCTCATGCACAGAAGGAGATGGTGGCTGTAACACCTCAATTAGACCTAGAACCTGAACCACAAAGGGTTACTTGGGGAGATTTTGAAATGATTTAAATGTTATGATTTGCTATGTGTTTCTACTTGAATTTGGTATGTATGCATGCTATATGATGTGTTTGTATGAATAGAGGGGGTTTAAAGGATGTTAGGAAGCAATTGGGTAAAATTGAGTTTTTGATGAACAGGGGGCAAAATGGTCATTTCACACCCCTCGAGTTTTTATGGAAATTAACATTATATTTGATAATAAAAGAGAATATCAGGACATGAAAATAGTGGTATAATAATGATTTGAATTATTGTTGGAAGATTAAAGCCAGTAGAAAATAATTCTGGGCAAAGCTGCTCGGATAGGGATTCCATTTGAACTAGGGGTAGTTTAGTCTTTTCCTTTGAAATATGGACTTATATGGTATATGAAAGCCTATGGTATCATTTTAGGCTAACCTAAATCAAACCATTGGATGAAAAGATCAAGAATTGAATGGTTAATAAGCTAGGTTTCACAATTTTTACCATAAGCTCAACGTATAGGATTATGCCATTGCTTTTTAGTTGCATTGTTCCCACCCTTTCATCATTCTTAGCCAAATTTCCAATCAAACTTTCTCTCTCCACCATTGTCAAGTTTCGGCCACCTTGAATCTATGCCAAACCAAGTTGTTTTCTTTCATTTATTGAGTCAAACTTGTTAATTCCATCATTCTAAACACAAATCTATCCTCAGATTCAAAGAAAAATAAAGAAAAGTTGATAAATCAAAGCTTTGAAGTTTTGGAAGAACTATTGGAAAAGTAAGTGATTTTACCATTCTTTTGGTTTAATTATGCTCTTTAGATGTTTTTTGATGTTAATTAGTAACAAAAATGTGTTTAGGTTGGAAGAAATTCAAAAGTTGGACAGGAAACCCAAATAGGAAAAGGTATGATTCAAAGATGTTATTTTGATGGAATTTTCATTCAAATGAGTTGTATTTGATGTGTTTATAAGGAATTAGTAGTTAATTGATGGAAAGAAATCCATTTGAAGGGATTTCTAGTTTGG